>JACBKR010000173.1:0-42257 GCA_014218235.1 Colocasia esculenta
CCATAGCACAACTAGCACAAGTAAAATAATAGCACGACGAGTATAGCACTTGTTTGTCATTCTAGACATCGAGAGAGTATAGCACGTTTTGTGTTTTGATTGTCATATAGATAGTCGAGATAGATAGCACTTGAGTGTAATGCCAAACACTCTGATCATGTAACTCCCATGGGCACTAGCACTTTCGGGCGCATATCCCAGGACCAGATCGGGCCCTTTATATATTGCCAGGCATTGGTTATATGTTTATCTTTAGACAATCAGTCAATGGCCAATATAGAGTACTAAGAATAGTTAAGAGCACTAGATGAAAGACGAGATAGTAGAGAGAACGTGAATAGACGAGCGAGTAGAGTATAGATGAGAGCTAGTGGACATTGCACGTAATGCGACGAGTAAACAGGCGATAGTAACAGTTGCACAACACGCGCACTTGGTGTTGGAAGTCAGGTGGAACTCACGATCTTCCCGCTGGCCATGTTATGCACAAGTCCGGTGGTTCGACGTGATTCAAGGTAAGAGCAAACTTCTAATAGCCGTTTGAATCATATCGATCCCTAAAGGTGTAATGGGTTGGGGTACAACCGGCTCGTCGACCATGTGGGAATCCATGATCAGAGGAGACTTACGGAGGCCTTGTGCAAGTGTTCACTAGTCCGGCGAAAGGAATATCCGACGGAGAGTTCACCACAAGCCAAGTAAAGTGGGTATATAAAACAGGTGCTCGACGTTCTAGAGGAATTCTAGAACAGTGGAGCGTCGATATCGGTATATAAACAAAGCAAGAAAACGAATACAAGTCCTTTAAAATAGGGCAATTAATATACTTTATTGCAATAAATTGCCCGATACATTATGAGATATTTTATGCCAGATTTCAGCCATATATGGATGGTTCATGTGTGTGCATGTGTAAGAGAAGTCATAGATAGAAAGAAGTCGTGAATATGTATTTTAAGCATTCAATATAGCTCCATTTTAAAGCAGGTGTTTTACTGCGTATATGACTGTTAAAAAGGCGTAAGAATATTGTAGAAGGTGGAAGCAATAAGTTTTATGGGTTTTCATGCAAAACGCTGTGAAGGCAACATAGGCCAGTAAGGATCGAGACAGGGTCCTGTATGAGACGCGACAGGGCTGTCTGTTCAGGCGGCCAGAACGCGACGGGGTCTCCTGTCGCGTTCAGAATGCGACAAGAAGAGGTGTCACGATGGGCTTGAGAACGCGACCTGTCGGGCCGTCACGTTCTCAGGTCCGTGGACTGAGTCTGACAGAGTTCTACTCTGTCTTGGATTGCAGTCCAGAAACTTGTCTTTTTGACATAGGGTAGTTCATAAAATCATAACTAAATGTACACACAATGAAAAATCATGAAATCAGAGGCAAATGAAACTAGACATGTGAGAGTACTTCCAGTAAATAGGAATTAGAGAGAGAGCATGGATTGAACATGGTTTGATCATGAACAATAATGAGTAACACAGAACATGATACACAGAGCAAGATTGATTTAATTCGAGCAACATGCTCGACAAAAATTAGGGCTTTCAGGGGCAAAAGATCCCTATCAACATGCAGTATTTACAGTAAAAATTTCATAGCATGGGATCAAGTATGCATAGAGATTTGAATTAAACATGATGTCTCGGGGTTATCATGTTTGCAGATCTTAAAAATCAAGAACAAAATATGGCTTGATAAAAAATTATGAAACAAGAGGGCTTTTGTTCCTAGTGATTGGAACTACCTATAGATGGATTTGATTGGTTTTGCTTGTGAGAATGCCTACCTTGACTCGATTTATCTTCTAGGGCTTAGAACTCCAAGAACGAGGAAGAAACTTGATGGATCTTCCTCTCCTCGATTTCTCCTCCTCCTTGGCCTCTTCCCCACGTCCAAGAACCCCTTTGCACGAGCTAGGGTCGGCCATTTGGATTTAAGAGGTGTATTTATATAAACACAGTTCCTATTCCTACTACTACTCAAATTCCTCTTAATTCCGAGATTTCCTAACTCCACATTTCCTCTCTTGCTTCCAATCTCCAATTGGGTTAGAATAGTATCTAAATTCATGCTAGACTATATGGGTAGGTTTAGGAATCCTATTCCAACTCTAATTGCCACTTTTATTGTTTTAATAACCCCTTTCCAATTATGAGATAATTAAACTCCGAATTTAGGTATTTTCTTATTATTCTCCCTTTGTAAATTCATATTTTGACCAATAATTCTAGAGGTCCATTAAGCAAAGCCCATTACTTTTCCATTTAATGGGTTTATTTAATGCTCTTTTCATTTAAATATCCATTTAGCTAGGTTTTAATTCTTTATTTAATTTTTTTTATTTTTCTTAAAAATTCAGGTTGCTACATCCTCCCCCTCTTAAAGAATTTGTCCCCAAATTCATATGACCTTACAGGAGAGAATGACTTACCGAATAGATCGGGTAGTTGCGTCTGATAATTCCTTCTGGTTCCCATGTGGCTTCTTCCAATCCACGGTTATTCATAAGTCCTTCACCACGTGAATGGGACGATTTCTGAGTTGTTGCACCTTCGGTCCATATCTTGATCGGTTTCTCTTCATATGTCATGTCCTTGTTTAACACCAGATCATCATGGCGAATGACATGTGTAGGATCGTACACATACTTTCTAAGCATGGAGACATGGAAGACATTGTTCACACTTGCCAAATTTGGCGGCAAGGCTAGTCTGTAAGCAACTTCACCAATCCTTTAAGTACTTTGAAAGGACCAATGAATCTTGGACTAAGTTTTCTTTCACTCCGAATTTGAATACCACGGGTAGGAGATACCTTCAATAGCACATGATCTCCTATTTGAAATTCAGATCCCGTCTTCTCTTATCAGCATAGCTCTTCTGTCTAGACTGAGCAATCTTGAGTCTATATCGTATCATCTGTATATCCCGGGTTGTACTCTGTACCATGTCAGGTCCTAACCATTGTTGTTCCCACTTCATTCCAGCACTCAGGAGATCTACAATTCCTGCCATAAAGTGCTTCAAATGGTGCCATTTTAATACTCGCCTGGTAACTGTTGTTATAGGCGAACTCAATCAAGGGTAAGTGTTCATTCCAACGACCATTGAAATCTATAATGCAGGCTCTTAACATGTCTTCTACAAATTGATTTATCTTCTCAATTTGCCCATCAGTCTGCGGGTGAAAAGTAGTAAAATTAAGCTTCGTACCAAGGGCAGTTTGCTGACCTTTCCAAAAATGAGAGGTAAACCTTGGATCTCGATCTGAGATAATAGATGACGGGATACCGTGCAACCGCACGATCTCCTTGACATATAATGCAGCTAGCACCTCCACAGATCATGTACTCTTTATGGGTAAGAAGTGCGCAGATTTGGTCAACCGGTCAATGATGACCCATATGGCGTCAAGTCCACCACGAGTTCTGGGTGGTAAACCATGATGAAGTCCATGCCAATGCTTTCCCACTTCCATTCTGGAATATCTAGTGGCTGAGTACACCGGCAGGGCGCATATGTTCTGCCTTCACTTGTTGACATGTGAGGCAATGAGCTACATGCTCGACTACTTCCCTCTTCATATTCGGCCACCAAAATGTTTTTTTCATGTCTTGATACATTTTGGTACCTCCTGGATGAATAGTGTAATTAGTTTGATGAGCTTCATCCATTAGTTTCCTTTTTAGAGCTTCGTCGTCTGGGACACAAGTTCTCCCTTGGAATACTAACCTTCCATCTTCAGTCATGGCAAAATCCGATCTGTCCACTAAGGTTTCCTTGACACGAACAAGAATGGATCGTTGTCCTGTTGCATCTTGATTTCCTCCAGCAGATCGGATTGGATCTTGAGATTGGCAATCAAAACATGATCATCCCTATGTTCAATATTTAAGTCTAGGCTCGCGAATTGTTCAAGTAATTGCATCTCGCCAAGGACTAGACTCGAGATAGATGCCATTGGCTTTCTACTAAGAGCATCAGCCACGGCGTTTACCTTACCAGGATGGTACTGGATGTTGAAATCGAAGTCCTTTAGATATTCTAACCATCTTCTCTGCCTCATTTTGAGTTCTTTCTGGGAGAATAGGTACTTTAGACTTTTATGATCTGAATAGACAGTGAATTGCTCGCCATATAGATAGTGTCTCCAAATCTTCAAGGCGAAGACCACAGCAGCCAGCTCGAGATCATGTACAGGGTAGTTGCCTTCATGTGTCTTCAGTTGTCTTGAAGAATAGGCGATGACCTTCTCCTTTTGCATGAGTACACATCCTAGCCCGATTCCTGAGGCATCGGTGTAGACAGAGAAACCTTCTCCCTCTATTGGCAGAGCGAGAATAGGTGCTGAGGTAAGACAGTCCTGAGGGTTGGAAACTTTTCTCACACTCTTTACTCCATGAGTATGGATTCTCCTTTCGAGTCAGACGCGTGAGGGGTACAATGATCCTTGAGAAGTCCTTGATGAAGCGCCTATAGTAGCCAGCCAGTCCTAGGAAGCTTCTTATTCGGTGACGTTGGTTGGTCTCTCCTAGTTGAGTACAGCTTCGACTTTGGAGGGATCAACAGAGATGCGTCCTTGAGATGACATGGCCCAAGAAAGACACTTCTTCGAGCCAGAACTCACACTTGCTTAATTTTGCATATAGTTTGTTGTCTCGTAAGACTCACAGTGCGGTCCTCAAGTGTTCTCATGATCTTCCTTGGTCTTTGAATATATGAGGATATCGTCGATGAAGACGACCACAAATTTGTTAAGGTATGGCTGATATATGTTGTTCATGAGTTGCATAAAGGCTGCAGGAGCATTGGTTAGACCAAAAGGCATAACAACAAATTTGTAATGTCCATACCTGCTTCTGAAAGCCGTTTTGAAGATATCGTCATCCTTGATCCTCATTTGATGATAACCAGATCGAAGGTCGATCTTGGAGAAGTATTGGGCTCTAGATATCTGGTCGAATAGTTCATCGACCTAGGCAATGGGTACTTGTTCTTGATGGTCAATTGGTTGAGTTGACGATAGTCGATGCATAGTCTCATCGACCCATCCTTCTTCTTGACGAATAGCACAGATGCTCCCCAAGGGGAGGTACTTGGTCTGATGAACCCCTTCTCTAGCAGCTCCATCAGTTGTGCTTTTAGTTCTTTCAATTCAGCAGGCGACATCCGGTACAGTTGACGCGATACCGGGGCAGCTCCAGGAGTCAACTCAATGGCGAAGTTGACATCACGTTCAGAGGGAATTCCGGGTAAGTCTTCAGGGAATACATCTGGGTAGTCCTGGACTATGTGGATGTCTTCTATTTTTGAACCCTTCTTTTCGACTATGACGGCCGCAAGGAAAGCAAAACATCCTTTCCTTATCATGTTATGGGCTTTTAGGGCGGAGACTAGAGACATCCGCTTCTTATGTCTAATCCCGTGAATGCTAATTTAGGAAAGTCACTAAACGTCACCCTTCTTTCTTACAATCGACGTTGCCCCATATGTGAACAACCAGTCGGCTCCCAATATGACATCATACCTTCCATGGACATACATACCAGGTCGGCCTTTAGGTTATGGTCTCCGATCATTACATCGGCAGATGGAAAGTATGGTTTAGTTCTCTTCTCCCCAAGGGTGTTGTGACAGCGAATTCACAACCCATGGTTGTAGGTTTTGCAGTCAGGGTGTCAGCAAAGTGTTGAGATATAAATGAATGAGTAGCTCCAGTATCAAATAACACAAATGCTGGCAAAGAAAAGACTTGCAGGGTACCTTCTACCACGCCACCTTCCTCGATGGTTTCTTCATTGTGCAGGGCTTGCAGCCTGCCCTGTTTCTTAGGCATAGTAGTGTGCTTCTCATTTTCTTTCAGCATCGAACACTCAGGTATGCGATGCTCGCGACTTCCACAGCGCAGACACGCTCCGTCTTTTCTCCAGCACTCATCAGCGTGTGTGACCAGGTTTATCACAATGTTTACAGTGGCTCTTTGTTAGTGTGTTGGGGATGAAGACCTTGGGTTTCTTATCTTAGCTGGATCCCTCAGTTGGGTGGAAAGGACGCTTTTTGCGTTGGTCGGCTTGGCAGATGTGGTTCCCGATGTCATTTCTTTCTTTACGAACTTCCCCTTGATACGGTCAGTGAAGTCCGTAGCGTCTTCTAGTAGCTAGGCCTTCTTAACATCTCGGCATAAGTTTGTATGTCGAGTGGCGCCAGTTGAGTAATGTACTGAGGCTTAAGGTCATTTAGAAAGTGCTTAGCCTTCATTCTCTCAGTGTTGATCAGATGTGCAGCATATTTTGCCAGTCTAGAAAACTGGGCTTCATATTCCGCTACTGTCAGGCTTCGCTGTTTAAGAGCAGCGAATTCAGCAGCTTTCTTTTCCTATACTCGTTCAGAGAAGTACTTAGTATTATAAGCTTCCTTAAATTCGGTCCAAGTAAATTGGCCGTTAGCTTTTGTGGCTTCCACGGACTCCACCATGCGCGGGCATCCTTCTCCAGTTGGAATGTCGCTAATAGGGGTTTGTCTCCGTCCGCACATTGCATTACACGGAAGATCCTTTCCGTTTCCTTTAGCCAGTGCACCGCTTCATCTGGATCCGTAGACCCACTGAACCTAGGCGGGTTCAGACCCCTGAAATTGTGATGCAGCTCGCCTGCACCCGGTCGGTTCCCTCCGCGGTTACCACCGCCTTGCTGGGTGGCTTGTAGTATGGCACGAGTTAGTTCCTGGAGGGATTGTTGCATGCCTCTCATCTGGGCATGTTCCGCAGTCATTGTAGCTGCTTAGTTCCTACAAAATAGTTTGATAGTTATAATGCTGATTAAAAGTTTAATTTGTGCGTGTGTGAGTTTATTTTAGATGATTACCCATGGTTCTACCACATCTCTCATAGGTAGGATTACTGACTCCTAGTCGAGGCTGGTCAACCTAGATCACCTATACTTAGAATAACCTAGGCTCTGATACCACAAAACTGTCACGCCCCGACGCGGAATATCGGAACGCGAGGCAGTTGTAAGAAAAGGTATAGAGCGAATACTAGACATCAAACCATTGCACATTGAAGAATACTAAAGCAAATCTTCTCATTAATAATTTTCCAAATGTCTAGTTACAACCACTAATATCAGAGCCATTCTATAGGGCCCAATTACATTGCAATAAAAGGAAATAACTAACTACAACTCTAACATAACGACTCGAGGGCACTCCTGGCTTCACTCTTGGTCATTCCCTTCCTCGTGAGTGTATGTATCATCCTCGGTCTCACCTGAGAACAGATCATCAAATAACATAGGGTGAGCGATAACGCCCAGTAGGACTTAAATCTCAGGCTCAAGCAGGCTTTAAATAATTAACGCATTTAATGGCAGAGTATCTAAAGATAACAGGTACAAGAGAGTCAAAATATAGCAAGAGATAGCACAACAGGTGACAGGATAGCACAATAGCACGAGATCGAGTATAGTTTTCAAAAATAGCATAAGTATCGAGTATAGCACGAATAGCAGGATGGCCATAGCACAACTAGCACAAGTAAATAATAGCACGACGAGTATAGCACTAGTTTGTCATTCTAGACATCGAGAGAGTATAGCACGTTTTGTGTTTTGATTGTCATATAGATAGTCGAGATAGATAGCACTTGAGTGTAATGCCAAACACTCTGATCATTTAACTCCCATGGGCACTAGCACTTTCGGGGGCACATCCCAGGACCAGATCGGGCCCTTTATATATTGCCAGGCAATGGTTATATTGTTTATCTTTAGACAATCAGTCAATGGCCAATATAGAGTACTAAGAATAGTTAAGAGCACTAGATGAATAGATGAGATAGTAGAGAGAACGTGAATAGACGAGCGAGTAGAGTATAGATGAGAGCTAGTGGACATTGCACGTAATGCGACGAGTAAACAGGCGATAGTAACAGTTGCACAACACGTGCACTTGTGTGGCAGTCAGGTGGAACTCACGATCTTCCGCTGGCCATGTTATGCACAAGTCCGGTGGTTTGACGTGATTCAAGGTAAGAGCGAACTTCTAATAGCCGTTTGGATCATATCGATCCCTAAAGGTGTAATGGGTGTTGGGTACAACCGGCTCGTCGACCATGTGGGAATCCATGATCAGAGGAGACTTACGGAGGCCTTGTGCAAGGGTTCACTAGTCCGGCGAAAGGAATATCCGACGGAGAGTTCACCACAAGCCAAGTAAAGTGGGTATATAAAACAGGTGCTCGACGTTCTAGAGGAATTCTAGAACAGTGGAGCGTCGATATCGGTATATAAACAAAGCAAGAAAACGAATACAAGTCCTTAAAATAGGGCAATTAATATACTTTATTGCAATAAATTACCTGATACATTATGAGATATTTTATGCCAGATTTCAGCATATATGGATGGTTCATGTGTGTGCATGTGTAAGAGAAGTCATAGATAGAAGAAGTCGTGAATATGTATTTTAAAGCATTCAATATAACTCCATTTTAAAGCAGGTGTTTTTACTGCGTATAGACTGTTAAAAAGCGTAAGAATATTGTAGAAGGTGGAAGCAATAAGTTTTATAGGTTTTCATGCAAAACCCTGTGAAGGCGACATAGGCCAGTAAGGATCGTTACAGGGTCAGGCCAGATCGTGACAGGGTCCTGTACGGGTCGCGACAGGGCTGTCTGTTCAGGTGGCCAGAATGCGACGGGGTCTCCTGTCGCGTTCAGAATGCGACAAGAAGAGGTGTCGCGATGGCTTGAGAATGCGACCTGCGGGCCGTCGCGTTCTCAGGTCCGTGGACTGAGTCTAACAGAGTTCTGCTCTGTCTTGGATTGCGGTCCAGAAACTTGTCTTTTTTACATAGGGTAGTTCAGAAAATCATAACTAAATGTACACACGATGAAAAATCAAGAAATTAGAGGCAAATGAAACTAGACATGTGAGAGTACTTCCAGTAAATAGGAATTAGAGAGAGAGCTTGGATTGAACATGGTTTGATCTTGAACAATAATGAGTAACACAGAACATGATACACAGAGCAAGATGATTTAATTCGAGCAACATGCTCGATAAAAATTAGGGCTTTCATGGGCAAAAGATCTCTATCAACATGAAGTATTTACAACAAAATTTCATAGCATGGGATCAAGTATGCTTAGAGATTTGAATTAAACATGATGTCTCGGGGTTATCATGTTTGCAGATCTTCAAAAATCAAGAACAAAAGATGGCTGGCTTGAGAAAATTATGAAACAAGAGGGCTTTTGTTCCTGGTGATTAGAACTACCTATAGATGGATTTGATTTGGTTTTGCTTGTGAGAATGCCTATCTTTGACTCGATTTATCTTCTAGGGCTTAGAACTCCAAGAACGAGGAAGAAGCTTGATGGATCTTCCTCTCCTCGATTTCTCTCCTCCTTGGCCTCTTCCCCACGTCCAAGAACCCTTTGCACGAGCTAGGGTCGGCCATGAGGATTAAGAGGTGTATTTTATAAACACAAGTTCCTATTCCTACTACTACTCAAATTTCTCTTAATTCTGAGATTCCTAACTCCACCTTTCCTCTCTTGCTTTCCAATCTCCAATTGGGTTAGGATAGTATCTAAATTCGTGTTAGACTATATGTGGTAGGTTTAGGAATCCATTCCAACTCTAATTGCCACTTTTATTGCTATAATAACCCCTTTCCAATATGAGATAATTAAACTCCGAATTTAGGGTATTTTCTATTATTCTCCCTTGTAAATTCATATTTTGACCCATAAATTCTAGAGGGTCCATTAAGCAAAGCCCATTACTCTTTCCATTTAATGGGTTTTATTTAATGCTCTTTTCATTTAATATCCATTTAGCTAGGTTTTAATTCTTTATTTAAATTTTTTTATTTTCTTAAAAATTCAGGTTGCTACACTGTCATTGAACGATTGAATGTTCAGGAGAACTACTTTGTTCCCTACAGACAGATCTTGCACCTATAGCTGAGAGCCAGTAGGCTAAAGGAAATATTTTGTGTGAAGTGACAAATGAGTTCAAGGGATGGAAGCTGAATTGAGCAGCTTGAGAACCTTGGTGACTGAACTCACTCAACTTGAGAGAACTCACCTAATCTCATCTGCATCTGTTGTGACGGCCCTCATTATACGGTACGGTTATACCAACCCACGTCGGTATAGCAAGCGTCATCACAGTGGGACATTTACCAAACGATACGAACAGCTGAGATACACTTGAATATACGAATAGAGTAGCGGAAGTAAAAAGAACTACTGTCTTCATTCATTCATCATCCACATTTAGCATACATGAAATTGCAATAACATTAAAGAACTTAGAAGTTCACATGATGATTAAATTGCTGAAATTAAATACATGGATGTCCACACTTATACAATCTCATGATAGTTCTAGTACAATGTCACTTTACATACTATGAAATCACAAAAGGGTACAACTGCTCCAACAGTCTAATCTCCGCGCTCGGAGTCCGTCTCCACCGTCTCCTCCAACGGTGCCACGTCACCAACTACACTGTACGCCGAAGCAAGTAGTGAGTCTAAAAGACTCAGCAAGTAACACTACTCATACCATACACGTACATGTCATAGTAGGCTCTACACACAATTGCAAAAGACTCAACATGTAGCATGCTTAAACCTGAATGAACAATCTATCATGATAATTCTATCAGTAAACCATGATACATGCTTTCAGATTTCCTTAACAAAATGAATTTCTAACACATGCTCTCTAATCATTCCTACTCATGAAATTCTACTTTGCATTTTAACCAAAACATGAAAGCCATTAACATGAATTCCGCGCGCACATGAGAGGGAACACAACTAGCATGGAATCTCCATGTTCTTATACATATACATAACCATTTTCACATGCTTAAGCTTGCTGGTTTTCACATGCTTTAGTAACCATAACCTACACATGAGAGCTACAAGATTATTTAAGGTACAACATGTGAACAACCAAACATGAATTTTGTGCACATACTTGTTAATTGTCCCTAGCATGGATTCTAGGCAATTTACACATATAAACATGATCCTAACATAATGAAGCTACTGATTTAACATGGTTTCAGATTTGTCACAACATGGATTACATATCATATCTTCACATTTTTGTTTTTCACATTTTCTTTACACAATTTCCAATTCACTTAAATTGCGTTTTACATACACATTGCACATTGTTCACTTACACATTAACACATGAACACATACACATTTACACATTCACAATTTAGGTTCTGTGACACATAGTCAAAACCACCAAAGAAGCACAAACACATCACATCACATAGATGCCATCTAGGCAATACAATGGCGACTCTTGACTGCGCAGACCGGGAGAACAAGTCTCCACCCTAACCAGTGGTACTTGTCCACCTTCAGGATTTCCCCCTAATGCCCTTAGGGTCACTTACACATTGAACTTTCTCAGGGGGACTTTTCCCTGATACGGTTCCACTGCCCTCTACGGAAGTAGTGTCACATTTGGCACAGTTACACATTTTTACCGATTTTACACATGGTTTGACACATGTCAGTCTCACTTCATTCACTTTCTCACTCACATGCACATGCCTCTGTTTTCCTAACATGACACTATAGATTTCAGACATTAACAAGCAGGTAATACCATTAATCAAGTTGGATTAAACAAGAATCACTCATTTTACAATGACATGCATCAATTCACATTTTTCATGGAAATTTTCATAAGGCATCGTGCTCTAGTCCAAATGACCTGAAATGTAAAGCACAAACTATTTCAGGTTTAGGACCCTTCATGAAATTTTTCAGATTTTTCTAAGTTAAAATGAATTTACAGAAAATCAAACATCTATTTTTCATGCCATTCGTAATTCAAGTCGATATGGAATTATAACACAGTCACAATTTAGCATGCTACTGTCTGAACCCTACATGTATAGAGCTACAGAATTTATTTTCTCAAAGTATGGGGCGATGCCTGTTTACCAAGGATTTATCATACTTATGCAAAATTCCTATTTCCCCAACAATACTTTCAATAATTTACACAGCATGGCAAAATCTCAAATTTCAGAATAGGGCTGATCCATACATGCATGATCCTCACACTTAGGCATACAGGCTAGTCCTAATCATGCAACAGTAGATTGACAAGATTAACAACTAATCATGCTTGTAATTTCATGGAACAAAATAACTTCTATCATTCACCACCATGCACACTCATCCATCCACACCCACATTCATCACATCCACAATATACATAGCATAAATGGTTTGCAGTATATCCTAGTCGCGAAACATATCGAAAATAGGTGTATAGAAGGGCAGAACAGGTCAATGTTCTGTCCAGATGAACTTGGCGGCGGTCTCTAGCCGCTGATTCAAGGTCAACGTCATAGTCGATGGACGCTAAGCATGATCTTAGCGCCAGGGACTTTGCCGTCAATGCAGGTCTGTGCAGAACACAGACCCGAGCTCTCAAGATAGGTGAATTTGAGGGTCTAGGACATGAGGGAAAATGTACAAAAATAGTAAAACCACCTAGACACATACGGGGACGTTATGAATGGGGTACTTGCCTTTAGAAAATTCACCAGACGAATCTAGGGTCGGTGAAGCTCTCCTTGGGCTATCCCAAGAAGCCTTTGGAAACACTTTACTCCGGGTTCTTGGTCGATGCAGGTGCTGAGCCAGTGGTGGGGAGCCTCCTCCTTGGTTCCCTCTAGCCTCCAGTTGCAGTAGAACGCCAGATGGAGCCTTGGATCGCCGGTTTGGAGACTTCAAAAACAAGTCCTTGCACAGCTCCGACTGGGGTCTTCTTCTATTCTCTCTTGTAAAGAGGCAAAGAGAAGGTTTGGGGAGCAGATTCAGGTTGGATATGGGAGAGGCTTCTCTCCCACTCACAGGGTGACAAGATGGCTCTCAGAGCCGTTGGGGACAGCTCCCCAATGGGTGAGCTACCTTGTTTCCGGAATTTCTGGCTCTGCAACGCATGCAGGTCGAGAAGTTGGCTTCCACATCGTTAGACGCTGGGATTAGTGTTGGCGTCCATGGGTGGACGCTTACACCTCATCGACGTCCTGATATTGACGCAATCTGGCCTTCGGCCAGAACTCTAAAACATGCAGAAAACTATGCATGCCATGCATATATACATGCAATATGTATATGGTAGTGTATTCATACTATCACCATTCAATACATGCATTATTTACATCTAGTATAAACATATGCACCGTAATTGTACTAATTAATACGTACGTAAATATCTATATACATACACAAGCACAAATATACCACACAAATATAATTAATGCGACAGAAATTCGAGGCCTTACATCTGTCAACCAACATGTGGTTCAAGACCCATCTGAGCAAGCACCTCTAATTCCCCTGAAGCAGCTAAAGCTAGGCCATCCGGGCCATCTGTACAGGAAGTTGAACGAATAGCTAGGCCATCAAGGCCTTCAGCGTAGGAAGAAGAATTTATTGGGTCATCAGGCCATCTGTTCAGACAAAGAGGTTGCTAGGCCTCAGGGCCTCCAAGGTAGACCGAGGTAGTTTTGGGCCTTCAGGCCTTCTGAGCATGTCAAAGCAACTGGGCCGCCAGGGCCTTCAGCATCAGTTGATCCACTTGAAGATATGGATCCTGGCACAGAATCAAGCCCCGTAGAGATTCTAGTTGTGGTTGTGAGTGAGCAAAGTCCTGCCCCTTCCTCTCTTACAGATCCTTCCACTGCCCTCCTGCTTCTGAGCCCTCCAAGAACCTCTTCCTAAACTCATTTCTTCTCCCACTCCTTCATTGATGAACCACCCTCATCACCTACACCCTCTCCTTTCATCCCACCTACTCATTATGACACACCTCCAGCCTCTTCCTCTGGCACCTCTTCAGCTGAACCTTCCACACAACCTCCCCCACACTCTTTCTCCTCTCTTCATCCTTCCACTCCACCATCCTTCATCACCCTCATTTCTGAAGCGGCTTGCTTTGCTGATATTTCGGTCAGTCACATGAATTTGAGGAAGCCATTATCAGGACATTTTTGTATGTTTTCCTCTCACATTCACAGGACTAATTCTCTGTCCTCTTCTAGTCCTGCTCCGAAAAGAAGAAAGATCTCCCAAGAGCTTGTCCTCCACGGATCTACCACCTTGTTTCCTCCACTGTGGTACTCCTTGTCTGCTACTCTCTGTGGCAAATCTCTTTACACTGAGTGTAACGACCCCCTTTATACTGGTACGATATACCATCCACGTTGATATAAAGTGCACTATCACATTAGGACATGTACCCAACACAACATAGTAGTAGAGATGTACATAAATAACAAAGGAAAGTGCAACGGAAATGAAAGAAATTTTTATTCCATCATCATTACACACATCCCACAGTCTACATAGTAGCAATGTAAATAAACAAAGTCCATAATTAAACAAGTCCATAACATAACATGGTTTCACATACTAGCAAATTAAAAGTACAAGCTATGTAGATAGTCTTCCAAGATCTCCGCTACTCCTCTCGCTTGGAGTCGCTCCTCACTATGTCCTCCTCAATTTTGTGAACACCTGTCTCACCTGTATGTTAAAGCAAGGATGAGTCTTTACAAAAGACTCAGTAAGAAACCTATTGGCACATCCATACACTTATCACATTTATGCTACTCAATATAACATAAAGAACAACTATCACATGGTTCATGTCACATTAAGCAATTACTAATGAATAATCTATAACATGCTACTACACATGGACTTCACCTAAATCATGGTATAATCTTATTCATTCATGGCACATTCCCACATAACTTAATCATGAAATTAAACACAAGTTTACTAGTACACTAGCATGATATCTATCACATTTCACATGTTTTTATCTCACATATCTCACAATTTTCTGCTGTTTAACATAAATATAACATAATCACATGGTTTCACATTATTTCACATTGAGACACATTAGCACATCACTTTCACATGATCACTTGGCACATTCACACATAGTTCACATCTTTACACATTATTTTGCCGTGACACATAGTCCGAACCACCATAAAGGACACATCACACACATAACACATACTCGTCACCTAGGCAATAGAGTGACGAATCTTGTAAACTGCGCAGAACCGGGAGAAGCCCTCTCCACCCTAACTAGTGGTACTTGTCCACCTCTAGGATTTCATCCTGATTCCCACAGGATATCACATACACATTGAGCCTTCCCATAGGGACTTTTCTATAGTACAGCTCCACAGCCTTCTATGGTAGTAGTGTCAATTTCGACACAATATTCACTTATCAATTATTCCAGTTAATCACATGTTTAACACTATTTTACATACACGCTATATTCCATTCATATGCTCATAATTCAAACACATATATTTCAGGTTACAAACTTTGTTATGACTGTGTAACAGTATTAAAACATGCTTAACAGAACCAAAACATGATACTAATCAGCAGAAAACACTGTTTCTTGATTAATCATACTAAGTATGATTTTTAATAACTTACAATTGGAAATAGTACTTACAGATATTAGAATAAGCTCAAATTTTAACCATAAACTCTACGCAAGCAATATATTAGATGGTTAATTTTTCAGAATTTTCACAATAGTAAACCTATTTTTAATATTTAACTGAGTTCTCATGTAGTTTAACAAGATAATTCTAGAACATGGTAGAAAATGAACTGACGGTCCTAACAACCTTGAACCATGCATACAGTAATCCAGAGTCTATGGAAAATTTCTATGATAATATCACACATCATACAATTTAACCCGATTTAAATCTGACTTTAACATGCTCTCTTTACTCATAACAGAAATATATAATATACAAATATACTCAGGAAATTATCAGAACTTCATGGTTTGATCTGCTATATATATCTGACAAGGCAAAATTTTATAACATGTATATACATTCAAAAATCCCCGAAATATCACATCACATGGTTAAAACACTATTCTGAAAAATCAGAAGAACTTGACAGCAAGGGGTTTGCCGTCAGGATGGGTTAACGGCACAATCGACTGCCATCAACTCAAGAACTTGATGGCAAGGATGTTGCCATCACCTCCTATCTGCAGAAAGTGCAGACCGAACACAGAAAAATAGAAATTCGAGTGTCCAGGATACGGGATAAAAATCCTAAAACTCTAGGTGATAGATCTAGGGATGAAACCCCTAAGTTACGTGCCTCTCTAAAACCCCTGAAGATCAAATTTTTTGAAGAAGCCCTCCTCGGCCAAGCCAAAGAGGTGACTTTCCGCGCCTTCATTCAACCTCACGCTCTTGCAAACAATCCCCGTCGTTAGGAGAGCTTCTCCACCTTCAGCAGAATCTCCCCTTTGTAGTAGATCGTCGGTGAAGCCTTCAGATCGCCGAATCCACCCTCTCAACCTCTTTCTTTTCTCTCCTCGAAACCTAGAAACCCTTCTGAACCAAAGTCCTCTCTTTGCAGAGATGGCTTGATTTTATAGGCAATTGGGTCGTGGGAATCTAGGTAATAAGAGTCTGACCGTTGGAGAGTTTCATAATCTGTCTCTGGGAGAAAATGGGACAGTTTCAGATCCAGAATCCCAAACATAGCCAGAGAAGTTAACGCCACATTGCTGCCGCCAACAAGAAATAAACGTCAATCGATGTTGACGTCTAGATTCTATGGCCACAGTAAATGGCACACATCTTGTCGTTAACAAGTCCTTAACGTCAATGGATGTTGACATTAGAAGAAATTTTGGGCAAAAAATTATAACATCAAAACAGTAACAAATACACATAAATTTAGGACCTTACACCCTCTCCCCTAAAAGAAAACTTCGTCCTTGAAGTTACAACAAAAGTACTAACCGAATAGATAGGGATATTGCTTCTTCATGGCCTCCTCAAGCTCCCATGTAGCCTCCTCTCGTGAGAAATTCCTCCATAACACCTTCACGAATGCAATAGCCTTGTTCCTGAGGTGCTGAACCTTACGATCTAAGATGGCTATTGGTCGTTCCACATAAGACAAATCTGTTTGAATCTCCACTGGCTTTTGACTCCCTTATCTCAACTTTCAGAATATCTTTCTCTTATCTTTCCTTTATCTGATGTGCCTAAACCTGAAATCAATAAGATTCTTTCTACTACTGAGTCCAGACAGCGGAGCAGTGTGCCAAATCCCATAGAGCTCTTTACAGAAGATTTCAGATTGCAAGGGATAGCAAGTACCCACCTTCAGGTCATACTCTTTTCTCTATCAGAGTGGTTTGTGCATTAGCACACCTCTTCTTGGGGACCAAAAATTCAGAAAAAAGTCAAGTTGATAAGGCGGTTTTAGATGTACAATGATTATTGTCATGTAATAATCTCTCTAAAGCTTAATTAGCACAGTTCAGGTTTGCTCTGGATAAACTTTGGTCCCAACGCAAGGACAGTACAACTTTTCAAGTTGATTTTCCACTCTCATATTACCAGTGTTCAAGTTATTACCTTAGTTTCACTTTCTTCTCATGGACTCTGATGTTGGTCCCAGAATTTTTTAAAGATTTGCCAGAGTCAAAGCCCGATTTAGGTTCAAAAAGGAGTTTCCCTAGTTTTTCATCACTTTCTATTCCGAGAATATCACAGAGGGTTCATTAAGTCTACAGTTTTAACCCCTCTGTTAGCTGAATCCGAAAGATTTTTTCCCAATAAGTGGTGCAAGAAATATCACCAGACTGCTCTCCAACTGGATCAAATCAATTCAGCTCAACTGAATTCCGGTCAGCCCACTTTATCTCCTGAGGAATTCATGGATCTAAATTCTATCAATATGGTCCAAGATCCCTATATCATTTGAGTTGAAAGGTACAAAATCTATCTTGCTCTGAGACAAGAACTGCCAGCTCACAACATTGTCTATCCTATCTCCATAGATCAATTTCTGTAGCATGCTGGCTTTGGCACCTACAGCCTCTACAGGATGACTCTCAGTGAATCAGAGTATTATTAGCTTCTTCAGACTCAGAGGTAGCTTCACCTTCAAGAATTTAGAGTAGATATGGGGCCTTCCGACAATATCAATTGGGAATTGTTTAAGAATTATTTTTGAAGAGTAGGAAGTCCAAAGCTCGGCCTATCATCACTCACCTTGCTTCTCTCTTGTCCCATGCCTTCTACATATCAACATCTCAGTGATTAATACCATCCCTCTTGGCCTCCATTTCTCTTTGCATCTTTATCTCCTAGATTTCTTTTTGATTGATGACAAAAGGGGGAGAACATACTCTAAAATTACATACTTATCACTTTACTTAAAATTTATTTTAGAAAATTTTTTTCCATACTCTTATTGTTTTGTCATCACCAAAAAGGGGGAGATTGATGAACTTTATCTCCACTCATATATTTTGGTGATAAACAAAACCATGAAAAATATTTGACTAACCATTTTTTTCGAAGTTTGTTAACATGTATCAAACGAAATATATTCTGTATGTTGGCTACACTTATTTAAATTAGAAGTCAATTGCATATGAATTATCCAAGTCAACATCGATTATTGTTGTAAGTTCACATCGACTACTGTTTTACTCTCACATCATCTTCTTAAACATCAACTACGTTTCAACATCGATTACAGTCTACTTAAACGTTGACTATGTTTCAACATCAATTACAGTCTACTTAAACATCGACTTCCTTTCAACATCGATTAATATCACATTGATTACAGTCTACTTAAACATCGATTATGTTTCAACATTGATTACTTTCACATCGATTACAGTCTACTTAAACATCGACTACATTCAACATCGATTACTTTCACATCGATTAAAGTCTACTTAAACATCGATTACGTTTCAACATTGATTACTCTCACATCGATTATAGTCTACTTAAACATCGATTACGCTTAAACATGGACTACTCTCACATCGATTAATCAAACATCGATTACGTTTATACATCTATTGCCTTCACATTGACTATCTTAAACATCGACTATGCTCAAACATCGATTATGCTTAACATATATTATGTTTAAACATCAACTACATTCATATAGATTATGATTCAACATCGATTTTGTTTAAACATCAACTACATTTGCATATATTATGATTGAACATCGATTACATTCACATCAACTGTCTTTGAACATCGATTATCCCTTAGTCATTAATTATTCTTTGAACATCGACTACATTGCCTTGAAAATGACTTTTACAATAATCATATTGATTATGGTTATAACTAAAGTTTTATTGATCATGATAAATTAGCCTTAGTCATATATTGCTTCAAATTAATTTTGAAATGTTGTGCATTTCAAACTTTCCCGCAAATTGTTGCATATCCTTTGCACATAGGCATTTATTGATTATCATGGGTACAGTTTCTATGCACGTCATTTTTACTGTTTACCACTTTCATGACATATCAGCTAGAACTTTAAATGATGACAAAATAGTGTTTCCTCTTTAGTATATCCTCCTGCAGCATGGCCAGTGACATTGACTGACAGTTTAGATATGTTTAAGCTGTCTACCTTCAAGCATTTATTGTCTACAGGTTTTCGATAATCACATACGTTTACAACATTGGACATGCCATGTTGACCAGAGCAAATAAATATTCATATGTTCTCCATCTCATATATATCTTTATCCAAGTATATTATATGTAGGTTTTTCAGCTCTCTTACGTTGATTCTGCTACAACTATCAGGAGACACGTTTCAAGACAAGAGACACAACGACATTTCAACGGATACTTCATCAAGAGAAGAAATAGAAGTATGTTGACGCAATGAGACCATCTTTTTCGAATAGAAAAATAGAAGAGCTCGCTACTTCATCGAGATCAACACTCTTGCTCTTAGCTCTCCAAAACACTGTTCCTCAATCATTTCTTGAGTGAGAGAGCTTGTTTAGATCTGAGAGATTTTCTTCTGGGTGTAATTCTTTTCTCTCTCAAATTCTGCCTTAGATCAAGCACTGTATTGTTGCTATTAGCTTGGTCTAGGGGCCATCACCTCTTTACTCTTCCTTGAGTGCTCCACTTCATCAGTGAAGAGAGGACCTGCTGTGTAGTGGGTGGTTCTTTCCCTTTTGTAGATAGGAAGACTTGTTGTAACATGTGGTGTATTGCCTCTTCGTGAAGTGAAGAGAATGCCAACTAGTGCTGGATGTATAAGTGTCCTTGAAGGAGACTGTACACTTGGTTAGTGGAATCCCAAGTTGTTGCTTGGGGATGGATGTAGGACTCCTTGTGATAGAAGATCTAAACCAGGATAAAATTTATGTTGTTCATGTGACTACTTATGTCTTCCTATCCGCTGCTCATTAACTATAACTATTTCATTTAGTGTTTGAAAAGTTATTTTGTCATAGAATATTTCTAAGACGAATTTTTAGCAATCCATTAACCCCTCCCCCCCCCCCACTCTGGGCTTGCAATCTGGTCAACAAGTGGTATCAGAGCCAAGTCTATTCAAGGAGTAGATCTCACGATTTGAAGATCAAAGATAAATGGCAGCCCAAGGTTATGCAGAGGGACAATCTGTCAACCGGCCTCCACTGTTCGATGGAGAGGACTACAACTACTGGAAGACTAGAATGCAGTTCTTTCTTCAAGGTCTAGACTATCAACTATGGAGTATAATAGAAGACGGAGATCTGATAGTCCTAAACTCTAAAGAGAACTGGACAGATACTAACAAGAAGTTAATGTCTCAAAACAGCAAGGCCAAGAGCATATTATGTTGTTCACCAAGAAAAAAGGAATTCAACCAGATATTTGCATGCAAGTTAGCCAAAGAAATGTGGGTAAGTTGAAACTTACCTACGAAGGAACATACAAGGTAAGAGAAACCAGAATAGACATACTGATAACACAATATGAGAAGTTCCAAATGCATTCAGGAATCTATCTCCAAAATGTACAGTAGGTTTACAGATATCACAAATGTCCTGGCTGGGCTATGCAAAAGATATGAGACAGGAGATATGGTAAGAAAAATACTAAGATCCTTGCCAACCACATGGGCTCCCAACGTGACAGCCATAGAGGAAGCAAATGATCTCATGGCAATGTCTCTCGAAAAACTCATTGGGTCTTTAATGGCTCATGAGATAAACATGAAAGGCTGGAGAATCCTCCAGCAAGAAAAAGTATAACAATGCCCTCAAAGTAGCAGAAAACACATTTGAAAGTGAGTCAGAAGATAGAAAAGTGAAGAAAATAGTGAAGAAGAAGAAGCTTTCCTCTCTAGACGACTAGAAAGAATTCTGGCCAAAAGAAGTATCAGACAGGAAGGAGAATTTTCAAGAAAGATAGAGAATTCAAAAGACCTAAGCCTTTTTTCTATGAATGCAAGAAGCCTGGACATCTTAAGCTGAATGTTCAAAACTTAAGAAGGTAGAGTATAAAAAGAAGGAGAATACCAAGAAATTCAAGAAATACAAGAAGGCAATGGCTGATACATGGAACAATGAAGGAGTCAAGCTCCAATAAAGAAGAAGAAGAAAAGGCCAACCTAGCCTTTGTGGCAAACATTGATGATAAGGTAACTTCACACTCTTCTTTTACTTCATGTAATGATTCTGATTCTGACTCTGATAATCTAGAAGAAGCATTTGATGAACTATATGGTAAATATAAATATGTATGTAAATAATTAAAACTAATTAAGAAAAATTTTGTAATTCTTGAAAAACTAACTCATATTTAAAATTAGAAACGAAACAACTAGAAAAGCAAATTCAAGAATTAAAAAGGAGAAATGAGTTGTTGTGTGAAGATGTAAAAAATATAAGTCTAAAAACCAGGAATTGTAAGTAAGTCTAAAAGGAAATAGAAATTAACAAAAGACAATGGGTACTTAACAGCTACAATCGTAAATTAACCAATGGAAGATCTTCATTAATATTAAAAGGAGCAAGAAGATCAGGAAGAAGAAACATGGAATTGGTTATACTCCATAAGAAAATGAAGAAACAATTATATATCGTAAAATTTACCCGTTACCAAAATTTGTAGCTGAACAGGAACTTGGTTATAAAAAAGATGAATAAATACAGTAAAACAGCAAAACAACAAAACATATTTTCTGTTGCACTCATTGTAATAAACTGGGTCATACGAAAAATACTTGTACAACTAAACATCTAAAGTGGGTTCCCAAAAGAGATTCTGTAGAAGCTAACCAATCAAGACCCAAAAGAACATGGGTACCTAAATCTCATTGATCTATCAAAGGAAAGCCTTAGAGCATCAAAATAGAACCTGGACAGTGGGTGCTCAGGCATTACAGGAAACAAGAAGTTGTTTTCATTTATCAAGACTGAAGGAGGGACAATCACATATGGTGACAATGGTAAAGGATCAGTAATTGGTTGTGGATCAGTTGGAAGCGAAGAGAAGGCATTGATATAGAAGTTCTCTGTGTTGAAGGTCCCCACACAATCTGATTAGCATAAGTCAGTTATGCGACAAGGTCATCAATTAAGTTCCAAGAATCCAAGTGTTAAATCATCAAGGAAGGGACAACAATTTTTGAAGCCTATAGGGAAAGAAATCTCTATGTATTACGTTTGGAAGATCTAAAAGGTCAAGATATATGCTTGGCTGCAAGCAAAGAGCAAAATGCAGAACTATGGCAAAGAAGACTAGGACATGCCAGCTTGGATGGAATTAGAAAGCTCATCAAGCATGACTTAGTGGATGGTTTACCAAAGATAAATTCAAGACTAGATAAGATCTGTGAACCATGTGCTAAGGGAAAACATGCCAAATCTCTTTCAAATCTAAGACAATGTCACCACCTCCAAGCCTTTAGAACTGCTACATATGGATTTATTTGGACCTATGAGGACTACAAGTCTAGGTGGAAAGAATTTTGGATTCATTATTGTTGATGATTTCTCAAGATACACAAGTCTCTTTTCTTGAACACAAAGATGACACATTTGAAGCATTTGTCAGTTCAGCAAGTTAGTTCAGAAAGATAAGAAGTTCAGTATGGTAAGTCTTCGATCTGATCATGGAGGAGAATTTCATAATGATGGGTTTGAAGAATTCTGTCATGATTTAGGGATCGAACACAATTTCTCATCACTAAAAATACCGCAACAAAATGGAGTAGCTAAGAGGAAAAATAGAACTTTATTGGATATGACAAGAACCATATTATCTGAATACAACCTTCCAAGATATTTTTGGGCTGAAGCAATTAATACAACTTGCTATATAATCAATAGAGCTATGATTAGGCCTATATGAAGAAGATAACATATAAACTGTACAAGCAGAAGAAACCCAAGATCAGCCATCTCAGAATATTCGGATGTCCTTACTTCATTCACAACAATGGTAAGTCAAACATTGGTAAGTTGGATCCTAAATCCGATAAAGGTATTTTTATGTTACACTTCAAAACTCAAAGGATATAGAGTTTTCAATCAAAGAAGTCTACTAATTGAACAAATTGTACATGTTATTTTTTATGAATCTAACCCTTCCTTGAAAGGAAATGTTAGTGATGATGAAGGTACAGAGAACCTATCCGACAAAATGAAGGAAGTATCCATCAAGGGTAATGAAGATCCCCCTTGAAAAACTACGACAGAAAGATCTAATCTATGAAGATCTTCCTAGGGAATGAAGATATAAAAAGGACCATCCAATAGAAAACATAATTGGAGATCCAAGTGTTGGGGTATGAACCAGAGGTAATATTATTTCTTGTGATTATTTAGCTTTTGTTTCTCAAATAGAGCCAAAGACAGTCAATGAGCACTGACTAATGAATCTGGATTCTAGCCATGCAAGAAGAACTAAATCAGTTTAAAAGAAACCAGGTTTGGTCCCTTATTCCTAGACCATCAGATCATTCTGTGATTGACACCAATGGGTGTTCAATAACAAGTTGGATGAAGCTGGGGTTATTACTAGAAATAAGTTAGATTGGTTGCTCAAGGCTATTCCTAAGAGGAAGATATAGATTTTGATGAAACCTATGCACCATTTGCTAGACTTGAGGATATTCGGGTTTTACTAGCTTATGCATCTGCATTGGATTTAAAACGTTTTCAAATGGATGTAAAATCAGCATTTTTGAATGGTTTTATAAAGGAGGAAGTCAAAGTAGAACAACCTCCCGGTTTCGATGACTTAGTGTAGCAACCTAGATTTTTAGAAAATAAAAATTTAATAATTTATAAAAATAAAAGCAATTAGAAAATCAAATAAAAGAAAATTAAATAAAACTCATTAAGAAAGGAAGTGATGGGCTTTATTAAATTGACCCATTAGAAATTAGTGGGCTAAAATAGAGAATCTAAAAAGGGGAATAATGAAATTACCCTAAATTCGTAACTAAAATATTACTTAAATAAAAGAGGGTATTAATGCATTAAATAAGTGGTTTGAGTTGGATTTGGAATCATAAACCTACCCAATTGCTTGGCCACAAAATCCCCTCTCTCTCAACCCAATTAGGAGATCTCTTGCTTAAAAAGGGGAGGAAATAGGAAACTCGAATTTAAATGGAAATTAGACTTAAACTAGGAATGGAATTAGGGGAGCTTAAATACTTCTCTAAAACCCTCATGGCCAGCCCTAGCTCGTGTCAAGAGGTTGTTTGGACCAGAAGGAGAAGCCAAGAGGGGAAATCGTGGAGAGGAGATCTATCAAAGCTTCTTCCCGAGTTCTTCATCTTCAAACCCTAGAAAAGGAAAAACATGAAAGGTAGGCATTCTCACGAGCAAAAATCCTAAAATTTTGTCTGTAGGTTGTCCCAATCATATGGAACTATGCCTTCTGATTCGTATTTTTCCATCAATACATCTTTTGTTCTTGAATTTTGAAGTTCTACAGTTTACATAACCCCGAGCTCTTTTTATAATTCTTGTTCTCCATGTACACTTGATATCTTGCCACAACAATTTTACTGGAGATACTGATGGCTATTAGGGATCTTGTGCCCCTAAAAGCCCTAATTTACATCAACTCTATCTTTTGAATAAATTCTTGCATCCCCACTGTTCGCAGTTTATTATCTTTCATGTTTGACTTGATTGAGACCTATCAAAACATATCCATTTTCGAGTTCCTATTTACTGTATTCTCACGCATGTTTAGATCAACTTGCAACTTGTTTCATGATTTTTTGTTGTTGTTGTACAATTAGTTCTATATTTTTTTAATCCCTCTGTGTCAAGAAGGGCAACTCTTAGACTGCAATCCAAGACATGTCTGACCCCCTGTCGGACTCAGGCGCAGGCCCGGTGAATGCGACGGCCTGATAGCCGCGTTCTGAGGTCTTGTCGCGAGTCGCATTTAACTGTCGCTTTCTGAACGTGACGGACACTGCCGTCGCGATCCGTGCGCCTGTCCTGACCGACCTGTCGTGACATGTACAAGACCCCGTTGCGATCTCAGTTGACCCTGTCGCGACCCTCATTAGGGTGCGCCGCGATCCGACTTTTTGCAAGAAAACCCATCCTTCTGCAAGTCTTGTTGTTCTTCAGCTATTCCCATATCTTGTTAACTGCTTTAGATACTGAAAAAACAAGTTGTAAGTATTGGTTATATTTTAACTAATAAAAGTCAATCACTTGACCTATCATATCTATGATTTCATGACACTTACACACACTCTGAATCATCCAATTATGGCTTATTTGGCATGAAATTATTTAATATGTCTGGTAATTTACGTAACTAAATTGCCAAAGATTTGTCTTCGTTTCTCGCGATGTTTTGGAACATCGATACCGAAGCTCCATTGTCCTAGAATTCCTCTAGAACGTCGAGCACTTGTTTCAATACACACTCTCTTGACTTGGACGAACCTCCCGTTAGATATTCCTTCTGCCAGACTAGTGAGTCTTTGTTTAAGGCCTCCGTAAGTCTCCTCTGTCCATGGATTCCCACATAGTCGACGAGCCGGTTGTACCCTAACACCTATGATACCCTTTAGGGATCAATATGATCCAAACGGCTAATAGAGTTCACTCTTATCTTGAATCACGCCGGACCTCTGGACCTGTGTATAACATGGCCAGCGAAAAGGTAGTGAGTTCCACCTGACTGCTGACACCAAGTGCGCATGTTGTGCAACTGTTACTATCGTATGTTTACTCGACGTGTTACGTACAATGTCCACTAGCTCTCATCTATGCTCTACTTGCCCATTTTTCACATTCACTCTACTATCTCGTCTATTCATCTAGTGCTCTCATCTATTTCTTGGTACCTATATTGGCCATTGACTGATTGTCTAAAGATAAACAATATAACCAATACCTGGCAATATATAAGGCCCGATCTGTTCCTGGGATGTGCGCCCAAAAGTGCTAGTGCCCATGGGAGTTAAATGATCAGAGTGTTTGGCATTAACACTCGAGTGCTATCTATCTCGACTATCTCAATGACAATCAAAAGGTTCTATATTCTCTCGTTGTCTAATGACAAAAGTGCTATACTATACCCATTGTGCTATTGCTATACTTTGTGCTATGGTCATCTTACTATTTTGTACTATACTCGACACTCTTACTATATTTGGAAACTTGTGCTATTTCAACGTGTATCATGTTATCTCTCACTTTACTTGACTCTCTCGCTCTATCATTATTTACTACTCTGCCTTTTAATACATTAATCATCTAAAGCCTGCTTGACTATTGAGATTAAGTCTTACTGGGTATTATCGCTCACCCTGCGTTATTTGTCATTGTGTTCTCAGGTGAGACCGAGGATGAACTATACACTCAAGAGACGGGAACGACCAGGAGTGATGTCATGATACCCTAGCGTCCTAGCATTATGTTCGGTCGTAGTTTAGTCTTTTGCTTATTTCAATGTAATTGGCCCTATAGAATGGCTCTGATATTAGTGTTTGTAACTAGACATTTGAAGATTATTAATGAAATGAATTGCTTTTGTATTTATTCTTGTCCAATGGTTGATGTCTAGTACTACTCGCTTTATACCTTTTACTTGCAACTACCTCGCTTCTGATATTCCTGCGTCGGGGCGTGACAGTTTTGTGGTATCAGAGCCTAGGTTGTTCTAAGTATAGATGATCTAGGTTTGAACAGCCTCGATTAGAGTCAATTATCCTACCTATATGATTTGGGTTAGAGCCGAGGGTAACTAGCTAAATAAACTCCACACGCATGATTAAATTTCACATCAATATCATAACAGTAAGTTATTTTTTTGTAGGAACTACGCAATCAAGATGACTGTTGACGTGCTCAAATGAGGTCATGCAACAACCCATTCAAGAACTACGCACTCGTTGTGCAAGCTACCCAGGATGTGGCAATCGTGGTGCAGGCGACCTGCATCGCAACTTCAGAGATCTAACCCGCCTAGTTTCTGGATCCACGATTCGGATGAAGCTGAGCACTGGCTCAAAGAGCCAAAAGAATTTTCTGATGACCAGTCTGTCCCCATGTAATTTTTATTAATTACATATATATTTTGATGATTAACAAAACAAACAAAGTTTATTAATTATATCTAATGAATATTTCATAAGTATTAAGCACAGGAAAAATACCAAGGTCAAACAAGCCAATAAAGGTATGCATTACTTCTCTGAAGCCTTAATCTTTTCAACATGATATTTCTCTAAGTCCATATCGACTTCTATTGAAGGCCATAACGATTTCCTTATAAGCATATCGATTTTCAATAGAATTATCATAACGATTTCCTTTCTCGCTAAAAATCATGTTGTTTCAAACAAATCGATGCCGTAACAATTCTATAAGTGATCGCAACGATTTCCTTACAAGACTGAAAAGTCATGTTATTTCAAACAAGTCGATGTCACTGACATTATAAGTTACCGTAACGATTTCTTTAGAGCCGTAACGACTTGCCTGTCGCAACGACTCTATAATTGTCGCAACGATTTCTTTAGAGCCCGTAACGACTTGCTCGTCACAACGACTCTATAAGTTACCGTAACGATTCTTTAGAGTCTGTAACGACTTGCCTGTCGCAAGGACTCTATAAGTTGTCGCAACGATTTCTTTAGAACCCACGACGACTTGCCTGTCTCAACGACTCTATAAGTTGTCGCAACGATTTCTTTAGAGCCCGTAACGACTTACTCGTCACAACGACTCTATAAGTTACCGTAACGACTTCTTTAGACTCGCAATGACTTGCTTATTGTAACGACTTCATAAGTTACCATAATGATTCCTTTAGAGTTCATACGACTTGATAAGTATTCATAACGATTTCTTTAGAATTCACAACGACTTGCTTTGTATAATGATTTGTTAGTATTTCACATCGATTCTTCAGAAACACATCAATTTACTTTGTGCAACGATTCATTCATTAAGTGTTCATGATATATCTTCTATCACATAACGATTTGCTATGACTCATAACGATTTCATAAGTCATATAGTCATCGATTTCATATCTTGATATCTTATTTATCTTAAAAGTGTTGACTAGTCAAAGTCCACGTAGACATCTCTCTGATGCTTTTGCATTTATGAGATCTGAACATATCTCTGCATGCATGCAGACCATATCATCCTTTATCGTGCCTACTCTGATACGTCCTTTAGACTTAAGCTATTTGGCATACTATTTCCATGTCTATTACTACTACATTGACTGACATCAGAGACAGCTTAGCTGTCTGCTATTTGAGTTTGACATTTGTGCAGACCTCTGAACTAGCTTCATAGTACAACGTTAAACAAATAGAAGCCAACGGATATTTCTGAAGATCTATCTCTTTGCGTGCTCAAGTGATCAAAAGACTGTTGACTGGAAGCTTCCAAGACTCCAATTGTCATTCAGTCTAACGACTACTCAAAAGAGAGACAACGGACACTTCAACGTCTACATTTCAAATTGAAGATATAAATTCAAGTCAGAAGAACAGAAGACCAGCATCGCGCATTCAAGCATTCAAATTCTTCTGAAGAAAGTCCAGAGCCTAGAACCTTCATTCCACTTAGCTTTTGCTCTTTTGCTCTCCACTAGTTTGTGAAATCTTGAGAGAGCCTGTATAGTTCTGAGAGTGTGCCTTGTTTAAATCTCTTTGCTCTCAGTTCTAGTTGCTTCAGATCCTTGCTTATCAAAAGCTTGATCTAGGGGCTTGAATTTCATTCACTCTCTTTGTGTTGTTCCCTTCGGTTGTGAAGGAAGACTTGGTGTGGTATCCAGGTGTTTTGTTCCCTTTGGTTGTGAAGGAAGACCTTTGTGGTATCCAGGGTGTTGTTTCCTTCGGTTGTGAAGGAAGACCTGGTGTGGTATCCAGGGTGTTGTTCCCTTCGGGTGTGAAGGAAGACCAGCTGAGCTAGGTGTTGTAGCGTCCTTAGGGGGACTGTACCCTAGTTAGTGAATCCTGAGTTGTTGCTCAGGGACTGGACGTAGGACTCCTAAGGAAAGGTGGTCCGAACCAGGATAAACCTTGTGTTGTGTGATTGTCTTCTTTGTGTGTTTGTTATTTAAACTAACTGTCACTAACCTACTTCGAAGAACGTTTGTGTGAATTTTTTAGTTACAGGTATCTTCTAGATTAACTTTTAAAGACCCATTCACCCCACCCCCCCTCTGGGCTTGTAACTGGGCACAAGTGGTATCAGAGCGAGTCTCTTCGACAAAGAAATGATCCAATGATCTGAAGAGTAAAGATCCATGGCAGCCCAAGGTAACTTTGAAGGTCAGTCTGTCAACCGACCCCCTCTCTTCGATGGTGAAGATTATCCTTACTGGAAGACCAGAATGGAATACTTTCTACAAGGGCACGACTATCAAATTTGGTCCATAGTAGAAAAAGGTGATCTGTTAGTCACAAATGAGAAAGCACAATGGACAGATGATGACAGGAAGAAGATTTCCCTGAATTGCAAGCAAAGAGCATCCTATGCTGTGCTCTAGTAAGAAGGAATTCAACAGAGTTTCAGTCTGCAAATCCTCAATGGAAATGTGGGAAAAGCTCAGGATTACTTATGAAGGCACAGACAAAGTAAAGGAAACAAGAATCGACATTCTTGTCACTCAATATGAAAGATTTCAGATGCAGTCAAGTGAGTCCATAACTCAAATGTTCAGCCGATTCACTGACATCACAAATGGACTAGCTAGTCTGGGGAAAACCTATGAGATGGGAGACATGGTGAGGAAGATACTTAGATCCTTACCGTCCTCATGGACCCCAAAGGTCACAGCAATAGAAGAAGCTAATGACCTGAAGAGAATGTCTGTAGAAAAGCTCATTGGTCCCTCATGGCCCATGAGATCAACATGGAAAGGCTAGGAGAGTCCTCTAGTAGAAAGAAGCACTCCAACGCCTTAAAAGCTGAAGAAGATTCACCAGAAGCAAGTTCAGTTGAAAGTGAAAGTGATGCAGACAGCGAAAATGAGGAAGCTATGCTATCTAGAAAATTACAGTAATTTTTGCTAAGAAGAAGAAATTCCAATCTGGAAGAAGCACTTCAAAAGGAACAAGGAATTCAAGAAGCCAGATGGAAAAGAATAAAGAAAGGAGAACCTGTCTGCTATGAATGTAAGAAGCCAGGACACATTAAAACTGAGTGTCCAAAGTAAAGAAGCCGGAGTTCAGGAAGAAGACAGTTCCAGAAGTTCAGAAAGTACAAGAAGAAGGCGATGGCAGCAGCATGGGAAACAGTAGTGACTCAGACAGTGAGTCAAGTTCCTCACAGGATGAAGAAAAGGCCAACTTGGCCTTCATGGCAAATACTGAAGACAAGGTAACTTCTGACTCCTCTTTTGATTCATGCAATGATTCAGATTCCGATAGCTTAGAAGAGGCTTTCAACGAACTATATGAAAAATATAAAGAAGTAACCAAATTATTAAAAGTGAGCAAGAAAAACATAATCTGCATAGAAAATACAAACTCAGATCTAAAATCAAAAATGAACAATTAGAAAGTCAAATAACTGAACTTAAAAGAAGAAATGAACTGTTATGTGAAGACCTAAAGCTAAGAATGAACAAATAACTAAATTAGAGAAACAAGTAAGTTCAGATGAACTGAAAACTGAAATCAAAACACTAACAGAAGAAATATAACAATTATCTAGCACTAGAAAAATTCACTAATGGTAAAAACTCCTCATATTAAAGGGTGTTAGAAGATCAGGTAAGAAGAAAAATGGATTAGGATATACACCCCCAGATAATGAAGAAACCGTAATTTATCCTAAAACATATCCAACACCAAAATTGTACCTGAACAAGATACAGCATACAAAGCTGATTTTAGATATATAGAAAAAGTAACCAAATTATCCTGCTGTAGTCACTGTAACAAGTTAGGACACATCATAACGACATGCCCAACAAGACATAAAAATGGATAATAAAGGCAAAATAAATTATACTAACCATCAGGACCCAAAAGAATTTGGGTACCTAAAACTTGATGTTTTTATTTCAGGACATCTCTCGAGCATCCAAATGGTATTTGGATAGCGGGTGCTCAAGACACATGTCAGGAAACCAGAAGTTATTCTCTCATCTCCAAGCTGAAGAAGGAACAGTTACTTATGGAGATAATGGGAAAGGAACCGTGAGGCAGTGGCTCTGTGAAACAAAGGAAAAACAGTCATAGAAGATGTGCTATTAGTCAAGGGATTGAAGCACAATCTCATTAGCATTAGCCAGCTGTGTGACAGAGGCCATCAGATCAAGTTTTCAAGAGTCGAAGTGCAGCATACTGAAGGATGGAGCAGTCATCTTTAAGCTAATAGAGAAAAGAATTTGTATGTGCTCTATCTTGAAGAACTCAAGGTTCAAAATGTTTGCCTGGCAGCAAATAAAGATAAATCTACATAATTATGGCACAGACGACTTGGACATTGCAGCATAGATGGCATCAGAAAACTGCTGAAGAAGAATCTTGTGGAAGGTCTACCTAAGGTTAGTACAAAATTGGATGGTGTATGTAAACCTTGTGCTAAGGGAAAGCACACAAGGCTCCTTCAAGTCAAAGACGGTGGTGACCACCTCAAACCCTTAGAGCTCCTTCATATGGATCTATTTGGGCCAATGGACTACCAGTCTTGGAGGAAAGAATTTTGGATTTGTCATAGTGGATGACTACTCAAGATTCACATGGGTATCATTCCTAGAGCATAAAGATGATACTTTTGAAAACTTTGTTAGTTTCAGCAAGAAGGTGCAGAAAGATCAAAAGTTCAGCATTGTGTCTATCCGATCAGATCATGGTGGTGAATTTCAAAATGAAAAGTTTGCTAGATTTTGTGATGATCAGGAATTGAGCATAATTTCTCAGCACCAAGGACACCACAACAAAATGGTATTGCTGAGAGAAGAACAGAACCCTATTGGATATGGCAAGAACTATGCTCTCAGAATATGATCTGCCAAGATATTTTTGGGCTGAAGCAGTCAACACAGCAAGCTACATTATCAACCGAGTAATGATCAGCCAATCCTGAAAAAGACTGCATATGAACTATTCAAAGGAAGAAGCCAAAGATTAGCCACTTCAGGACTTTTGGATGTCCTTGCTTCATTCACAATAATGGAAAAAAGGACATTGGTAAGTTGGATGCCAAATCAGATGAAGGCATCTTTATGGGTACACCTCTAAACCCAAAGGCTATAGAGTATTTACAACGTACTTTATTGATTGAACAGTCTGTACATATTATTTTTGATGAAACTAACCCTTCCTTGAGAAAGGAAGTAGATAGTGACAATGATGATGCAGATGAACTGTCCAAGAAACTAAAAGTACATCAATTGAGGACAAGGATGATCCACTCTGGAAGAATTGCAACAAGAAGAAGTTACTCATGAAAACCTTCCAAAGGAAGGAGATACAAGAAAGATCACCCACTTGAGAATATATTGGTGATCCATCATAGGGGTAAGAACAAGAGGTAATGTTATTCCTTGTGATTACCTAGTTTTTGTTTCTCAAATAGAGCCTAGGACAGTCAATGAAACTCTCTCTGATGAATCTTGGATAGTAGCCATGCAAGATGAATTAAATCAATTCAAGAGAAATCAAGTATGGTCACTTGTTCCTAGACCATCAGACCATCCAGTCATTGGCACCAAATGGGTGTTCAGAAATAAACTGGATGAAACTGGTGCAATCTAAGAACAAGGCCAGATTGGTAGCTCAAGGCTATTCTCAAGAGGAAGGCATAGATTTCGATGAAACCTATGCCCTGTAGCTAGACTTGAGGCCATTAGAATATTACTTGCATATGCATCTGCTTTGAACTTGACATTATTTCAAATGGATGTTAATCCACATTTTTAAATGGTTTTATAAAAGAGGAATTTATGTGGAACAACCTCTGGGTTTTGATGACACAGAATTTCCAATCATGTTTTCAAACTTCATAAGGCATTATATGGTTTAAAACAGGCACCTAGAGCCTGGTATGAAAGGCTTAGCTCTTTTCTTTTAAACCATGGTTTCAGTAGAGGTCAAGTAGATAGTACCCTTTTCATAAAGTCAAAGGTCAAACACATTCTATTAGTCCAAATTGATGTAGATGATATTATCTTTGGGTCTACTGATGAATCTCTTTGCAAGTACTTTGAAAAGTTGATGCAGGGAGAATTTGAAATGAGCATGATGGGAGAACTTAATTACTTCCTTGGATTACAAATCAAAAAGGAAAGGAAGGAACTCACATCTGTCAAGCAAAGTACACAAAAGAACTCTTAAAGAAATTTGGATTCGAAAATACCAAGCCACTTCAACACCGATGAGCACATCAACAAGGATGGATAGTGACAAAGATGGTAAGAAAGTAGATCAAAAGATCTACAGAGGTATGATTGGTTCACTACTTTATTTAACAGCTAGTAGACCAGATATACTATTTAGTGTATGCATGGTGCTAGATATCAAGCTGATCCTAAAGAATCACATTTAATTCGGTTACTCTCTGCTGACTTTGCTGGATGCAAATTAGATAGAAAAAGCACCAGTGGTGTTGTCATTTCTTGTAGATGTTTAATATCTTGGTCTTCAAAGAACAAAATTCAGTAGCACTATCCACTGCTGAAGCTGAGTACGTAGCTACTGGAAATTGATGTACACAACTCTTATGGATAAAGCAACAACTTGAAGATTTCGGATTAAACATCAAATCCATCCCACTGCTGTGTGACAACACCAGTGCCATTAATCTCACCAAGAATCCAGTTCAACACTCAAGGACCAAACATATTGAGGTTAGATATCATTTTATTCGTGATCATGTTGCAAATGGAAATATTGAAATATCTTTTATTGATACAAATGCCAATTAGCAGACATTTTCACAAAAGACTTACCTGAAGAGAGATTCACATCTCTTAGAAGGGAATTAGGCATGTGCAATTTGTGATAAAAGTTTGCTTACAAATGGCACATTAATTTCAGAATTAAGTACTTTTTCCCTCCATGGCGTTAAGCAAAAGAAATTCAAATTATTCTTTGTAACCGCTCTCTCATTGAAGTCGGTTTGAATAGTCAACACCTTTTGTCGTTTTCCACCGCCTTTTGCGCCTCACTTTCCACATCGCATTAATTTATTCATAAAATCAATGGCAGAACGATTCGTATCTCATCGTCTACCTTTTCCCCTTTTCATCATGTCGCATGAGCCGATGCCCTGACAACTCATATCTCAACTCTCTGCAAATTTGAACCTTCCTCCTCCTCCCGCAAATTTCTTGAGGATTCCTTCTCTCCCCTTCCGTTTCAACCCTCCAGAGACTTTCCCACCTGAATCCATGGCCGCACCAGTCATCGCCGGCAGTTTGGGTGGCTACAACGTCGAGTTTCTCACTCCTGAGCAGCAGGAGAGGTTTACCTTTGTGAAGACGAACTCTGTGGAAATAAGAATTCGATGTTGCTAATCTGAGGAAAATGGAATGAGCAGTGTGGTAGATTTGATCAATCAGATGCAGTGGACAGGAGTCTCCACCTTTTCAGAGGTCAGTTATCCGGACTTGGTAAAAGCTTTCTTCGTATGTATGAGAACAGAGGAAGATGGGTCCCTAGTCTCTTCAGTAAAGGGAACCCTGATTAGAATAGACCCTGAGTTGCTGAAGATGTTGTTTGATGTGAAGACTTCCGGATTTAGTGGGGTCACACCGTGGATGACCAAGTGAAAGGTTTGGGAATTGTAGGGCCGGGCTTCAAGCTAAGGGATGGCAAGCTGGATATAAATCAACTATTTGCATTCAACCGCCTCCTTCATTTTATTATCTGTCAAATCTTAGTTCCCAGAAGTGCAACATTCTCTTCTTCCACAAAGGCCGACTCAGACATGATGTACTGGGCCATTCAAAATAAGGAGATAAATATGGCCGCAGTGATGATGGAAAGAATGAAATTTGCCAGAGATCAGATTTGGGACACCAAAAGTAAGTTAAATGTGTCCCTGCCATATGCCCACCTACTTACCAAGATCTTCAAACACTTCGGTTGATCTTTCTGGGGCAGTTGTAGAGAAAAAGGGCCAAGCAATCAGGTCCAGGAACCTGAAGAAGAGTGGCTTCTCTGTGGAAAATGGTGTCTGGTTCAAGGCTTCAGTTGAAGGCGAAGCCATCATTGACGACACCTCAGTTGTTCATCAGGAGATGGGATCAGCGGATATGATTCCAGAATTGCCAGTGGAGTCAGTTTTCAGTGCCAGTAGTTGGAGCAGCAGAATCATCAGGCCCCTCTTTAGCAGAAGTTCAATATGAATTGCAGTGGAAGAAGAAAGAGTATCAGCACCAGCTTCAGAATTTCCAGAAGAATAGCTGTCAATTTTGCAGAAAGGAGAATTGAGGATATTCTCCCAGAGGATATTATTTCAGTTGAGGACCCACTACCCTCAACTGTGTTGCGTCCATTCTTTCAGACATTATTGATTCAATACCTTTCACCTCTAGTGCTCCAGAAACCAGTGGCAGAGTTGCAGAAGAGACTATGGCATCAGGCTACATTGATGAACCAATGGAAGATGTTCAAGTAGAGTAGAGCACCCAGCTGTTCAAGGTGACTCTGTGATGGAAGATGCTCCCATTCAGGGGGAGCAAGTATCAAATGAAGAAGATGCTCCTATTGAGGGGGAGCTATCAAAAGAAGGATCAGCAGAAACAACTCCAGTTGTTGATGGTCAGGAGAAAGGCATAGAGATTCTCAAAATTTGGATGACAGAGAAGGAGAGATTGCAAGCTCTTCAAGCTCATATGATGATCAACCTCCTCCAGCAAAAGAAGGCAAGAAGAAAGGAAAAGAAGTTGCCTCTGAAGTTCCTCTCCTGGCTGATACACCTTTTGAGAGGCAGGTCAAGCAGAAAATTATCATAAATTTGAAACCAGTGATTGAAAGGCTGAATGTGCAAGGTGAGCTCTTATGTACTCTCCATTAGATGTAAACTCTATATTCTTGAGCCAAGCTTCAGCCAACAAAGAATTGGGTCAAATCAGAAATGCTATGAAATGGTTTAATAAGGAGATGAGCAGCATGAAAGGCATGCTCTCGGATATTATCAAGGCAGTTGGAGTTCAAGCTCCTCCTCCTCCAGAAGCAGCAGCAACACCAGAAGCAGCAGCAGCACCAGAAGCAGCAGCACCACCAAAAGAGGTAGGCCAACAGGCCCGCTGATCAAGTTGAAGGGCCAACCGGGCCATCTGAGCAAGGGTCAGGGCCATCAGGGCTTGGAGAGTGAGTTTGTGCAGATAGAGGCAGAAGAGTTCTTGGCACCTAAGCCCCCAGCTCCCCTCCTCTCCCTCTCACACACCTATTCCTCCAACTCCACCCTCAGCTCCTACAGCACCTCCTGCTCCTCAAACATTCAAGAAGCCCCAATCTAGACCATTTCTTCAGATGTTCAGGTAGATTTTGCTACCCTCCAAGTACCTGAAGAGATAGTCCTTTCTCAAATTCACTTTCTAGTTAGGAGTCCTCTGTAGGATCCATCATCTTTGAACGTTTTGCCAGAGTAATGGGCAGAATTAAAGTTCAGAAAGGTTGCCTGGTTGCTTTTTCTAGATTCCTGTTTAGGGAATATCACCAGGGCATGTAAGTGATGAAGTGCTAGCCCCTATTCTGTCTGAATGTGAGAGGCTGACATCTTCTGAATGGTCCAAGTTCTACCCCCTGTCAGCTCAGCAACTATTTGAAATCAATGAAGTTCAGGCCAGAGAAGGCAAACCAGCCATTTCTCCAGCTACTTTCCTAGATATGAACTCCATTCATCTTGTTGATGACCCCTTCAAGGTCTGGGAGGAAAGATACAAAGTGTATGTGGCTATGCACAAAGCTCTCAGAGATAACCACAACCATTATCCTGTCACCATGGACCAATTCCTCACCTGTGCCAGCTTTGGGACTCGTCGATGTCTCAAGATGAACATGGACAAGAATGCATATGCTACCTTCTCTATCAACACCTAGATCTTCATCTCAAAAGGATGGCTTCCACCATGGGACCCTCCTACTCTGTATCCTTTGGAGTCTTCAAAACTCTTTTTGAAGAGCAGGAAGCACAGGCTGGAAACCATCTCCCATTTTGCCTCTCTTCTATCTCCTGCCTTCTATTTACCAGTACCTCCACAGAGTTAATGAAATGCCTTTCTTTGTATACTCCTTTCTCTTTCTCTCTCTTTCTTTGTCGAAGATTGTTTTTTGCTTAATGACAAAAAGGGGGAGAAAACTTATGTCTGAAACATATATACACTTTTTTTTTTCAGACATACTTACTGTTCAGTTTTGTCATCACCAAAAGGGGGGAGATTGATGACCAGTCTATCCCCATGTAATTTTAATTAATTCATATATATTTTGATGATTAACAAAACCAACACAAGTTTATCAATTATATCTAATGAATATTTCATAAGTCTTAAGCACAGGAAAAATACCAAGGTCAACAAGCCAAAAGGTATGCATTACTTCTCTGAAGCCTTAATCTTTTCAACATGATATTTCTCTAAGTCCATATCGACTTCTATTGAAGGCCATAACGATTTCCTTATAAGCATATTGATTTTAATAGAATTATCATAACAATTTCCTTTCTCGCTAAAAATCATGTTGTTTCAAACAATCGATGCCGTAACAATTCTATAAGTGATCGCAACGATTTCCTTACAAGACTGAAAAGTCATGTTATTTCAAACAAGTCGATGTCACAATGACATTATAAGTTACCGTAACAATTTCTTTAGAGCCGTAACGACTTGCCTGTCGCAACGACTCTATAAGTTGTCGCAAACGATTTCTTTAGAGCCCGTAACGACTTGCTCGTCACAACGACTCTATAAGTTACCGTAACGATTTCTTTAGAGTCTGTAACGACTTGCCTGTCGCAAGGACTCTATAAGTTGTCGCAACGATTTCTTTAGAACCCGTAACGACTTGCCTGTCTCAACGACTCTATAAGTTGTCGCAACGATTTCTTTAGAGCCCGTAACGACTTACTCGTCACAACGACTCTATAAGTTACCGTAACGACTTCTTTAGAACTCGCAATGACTTGCTTATTGTAACGACTTCATAAGTTACCATAATGATTCCTTTAGAGTTCATAACGACTTGATAAGTATTCATAACGATTTCTTTAGAATTCACAACGACTTGCTTTGTATAATGATTTGTTGAGTATTTCACATCGATTTCTTCAGAAACACATCAATTTACTTTGTGCAACGATTCATTAAGTGTTCATGATATATCTTCTATCACATAACGATTTGCTATGACTCATAACGATTTCATAAGTCATATAGTCATCGATTTCATATCTTGATATCTTATTTATCTTAAAAGTGTTGACTAGTCAAAGTCCACGTAGACATCTCTCTGATGCTTTTGCATTTATGAGATCTGAACATATCTCTGCATGCATGCAGACCATATCATCCTTTATCGTGCCTACTCTGATAACGTCCTTTAGACTTAAGCTATTTGGCATTACTATTTCCATGTCTATTACTACTAACATTGACTGACATCAGAGACAGCTTAGCTGTCTGCTATTTGAGTTTGACATTTGTGCAGACCTCTGATCTAGCTTCATAGTACAACGTTAAACAAATAGAAGCCAACGGATATTTCTGAAAATCTATCTCTTTGCGTGCTCAAGTGATCAAAAGACTGTTGACTGGAAGCTTCCAAGACTCCAATTGTCATTCAGTCTAACGACTACTCAAAGGAGAGACAACGGACACTTCAACGTCTACATTTCAAATTGAAGATATAAATTCAAGTCAGAAGAACAGAAGACCAGCATCGCGCAATCAAGCATTCAAATTCTTCTGAAGAAAGTCCAGAGCCTAGAACCCTCATTCCACTTAGCTTTTGCTCTTTTGCTCTCCACTAGTTTGTGAAAATCTTGAGAGAGCCTGTATAGTTCTGAGAGTGTGCCTTGTTTAAATCTCTTTGCTCTCAGTTCTAGTTGCTTCAGATCCTTGCTTATCAAAAGCTTGATCTAGGGGCTTGAATTTCATTCACTCTCTTTGTGTTGTTCCCTTCGGTTGTAAAGGAAGACTTGGTGTGGTATCCAGGGTGTTGTTCCCTTCGGTTGTGAAGGAAGACCCGGTGTGGTATCCAGGGTGTTGTTCCCTTCGGTTGTGAAGGAAGACCTGGTGTGGTATCCAGGGTGTTGTTCCCTTCGGTGTGAAGGAAGACCAGCAGGCTGGGTGTTGTAGCATCCTTAGGGGGACTGTACCCTAGTTAGTAAATCCTGAGTTGTTGTTCAGGGACTGGACATAGGACTCCTAAGGAAAGGTGGTCCGAACCAGGATAAACCTTGTGTTTGTGATTGTCTTCTTTGTTGTTTGTTATTTAAACTAACTGTCACTAACCTACTTCGAAGAACGTTTGTGTGAATGTTTTTAGTTACAGGTATCTTCTAGATTAACTTTTAAAGACCCATTCACCCCCCCTCGGGGCTTGTTAACTGGGAAACATTTTCCACATCATGCAATGTGCAGTGGGGATAAGCTGCTGCTAGCCACATTCCAACTGGAAAGGACACCCGCGCTTGGTGGAGTCTGTTGAAGCGACCAAGCTAATGGTCAGTTCACCTGGACCGAGTTCAAAGAAGCCTTCAATTCCAATACTTCTCAGAGCATGTCCAAGAAAGGAAGGCTGCGGAATTCGCTGCTCTTAAACAGCGGAGCTCGACTGTGGCTGAGTGTGAAGACCAGTTTTCAAGAGTGGCACGATATGCTGAACACCTGGTGAACCTGAGAGGATGAAGGCTAAGCATTTTCTCAATGGCCTCAAGCCTCAATACATTACTCAACTCACACCTCTCGACATCCAGACCTACGCTGAGATGGTGAAGAAGCACAGCAGCTGGAAGATGCTACGGACTTCACCGACTGTATAAAAGGGAAGTTCGTGAAAAAGGAAATGACCTCGGGTCAGTCAACTTCTAAGCCGAACAACGGCAAGAAGTGTCCCTTCAACATCACAGAGGGATCCAGCCAAGAAAGGAAACCAATGTCTTCGTACCCCACACTCTAGCCAAGAGCAACTGCAAGCACTATGACAAGCCTGGTCACACCGCGGACGAGTGCTGGAGGAAAGTCGTGCATGCCTGTGCTGCGGAAGTCGCAAGCACGCATCCCCAGTGCCCGCTGCTGAAAGAACATGAGAGGCACCCTAATGCGCCTAAGAAACAGGAAGGCTGCAAGCCCTGCATGATGAGGAACCCGCTACGGATGGTGGCGTGGTAGAAGGTACTCTACAAGTTTTCTCCTTATCAGCATTTGTCTTATTTGATACTAGAGCAACTCATTCCTTTATATCTCAAAACTTTGCTGATACCTAACTGCAAAACCTATATCCATGGGTTGTGAGTTCTCTGTCACAACGCCACTATGGGAAAAGGAAAAATTGAACAAATACTTTCCATCTGCCGACGTAATGATCGGAGACCATAACCTAAGGCCGATCTGGTGTGTATGCCCATGGAAAGCTATGATGTAATTTTGGGAGCCGACTAGTTGTCCACTTATGGGGCAAGTGTTGATTGTAACAAAGGAAGGGTGACCTTTAGTGACTTTCCAAAATTGGCATTCTCTGGGATTAGACATAAGAGATGGATGTCTCTAATCTCCGCCATCAAAGCCCACAATATTATAAAGAAAGGTTGCATTGCTTTTCCTAGCAGCCTAGTTGTTGAAAAGAAGGGTTCTAAGATAGAGGACATCCACATAGTCTAGGATTACCCCGATGTGTTTCCTGAAGATCTGCCAGGGATTCCCCCGGAACGTGATGTCAACTTCGCCATGGAGTTGATCCCTGGAGCTTCCCCGATATCGCGTCAACCGTACCGGATGTCACCTACCGAGCTCAAAGAACTGAAGACGCAGCTGATGGAGCTATTAGAGAAGGGGTTCATTAGACCGAGTACTTCCCCATAGGGAGCACATGTGTTATTTGTCAAGAAGAAAGATGGATCGATGAGGTTATGCATCGACTATCGTCAACTGAATCAGCAAACCATCAGAACAAATACCCACTGCCTAGGGTTGATGAACTATTCGACCAAATATCCAGAGCTCAATATTTCTCCAAGATCGATCTTCGATCTGGCTATCACCAAATGAGGATCAAGGGACGATATCTTCAAAACGGCTTTCAGGAGCAGGTATGGACATTATGAATTCGTCGTTATGCCTTTTGGTCTAACCAATGCTCCTGCAGCCTTTATGCAACTCATGAACAGCATATATCGGCCATACCTTGACAAGTTCGTGGTCGTCTTCATTGACGATATCCTCATATATTCAAAGACCAAGGAAGAGCATGAAGAACACCTGAAGATTGCACTGCAAGTCCTGAGAGACAACAAACTGTATGCAAAGCTTAGCAAGTGTGAATTCTGACTCGAAGAAGTGTCCTTCTTGGGCCATGTCATCTCAAAGGACGACATCTCCAGTGATCCCTCCAAAGTCGAAGATGTACTCAATTGGGAGAGACCAACCAATGTCACAAAAATCAGAAGTTTCTTGGGGTTGGCTGGCTACTACAGGCGGTTCATCAAGGACATCTCCAAGATCGTCGTTCCTCTCACATGACTGACATGAAAGGAGATCCATACTCCTGGAGTAAAGAGTGTGAGAAAAGTTTTCAAACTCTTAAAGATTGTCTAACCTCCGCACCTGTTCTCGCTCTGCCATAGAGGGAGAAGGTTCTTTGTCTACACCGATGCCTCAGGGATTGGCTAGGGGGTGTACTGATCAAAAGGAAAAAGTTAA
>JACBKR010000174.1:0-51040 GCA_014218235.1 Colocasia esculenta
GACAAAAAATGCGCAAGAGAATATAGTTTACCAAATCCTTATGGGCAGAAAGTAGTTTAACATAGCCGGCTACATCATCAACAGGTGTATATCATACCAATCTTGAAGAAACCCCTTATGAGCTATAAAAAAAAAACGCCAAATATCAGTCACCTTCGACCCTTTGGTTGTAAGTGTTTTATTTTAAATAATGGCAAAGATAATCTAGGCAAATTAGATGTAAAAGCGATGAAGGTTTTCTGTTATGATACATCTTAAAACCTAGAGGATATAAAGTGTTCAATAGAAGAACTTTAACTATAAAACAATTGTTCATATTTTATTTGATGAGACTAACCCTTCTATTAAGAACATATAAGAAGAAGATGTTGAAGAATTGTGCAGGGATCTAGAACAAGCTTCTCTTGAAGAAAAAGAAGAAGAGAAGGATGATCCACCACTAGAAGAATTGCAACAACAAGAAGAAACATAGGAAAGACTACCTAGAAGATTGAGGTATCACAAAGATCATCCAAAGGAAAATATTATAGGCGATCCTCAAGATAAGGTAAGAACAAGAGGTATGACAATTCTCTATGACTTTTGTTGGCCCTTTTGGTACGGTAGAAAGCTACCCTAGGGGGGGGGGGGGTCAATAGGTTTTCTGAGATCTGAAACAAAAACTTAAACACAGAAAATTATCACTGAAAGTTTGGTTAGTTGAGTGTGATAAAGAGTAGCGGTGTAGAAGCAAATAACAATCACACAAAGAACACAAGGAATTATCCTGGTTCGGCCCTTCCCATATGGATGTCCTACGTCCAGTCCACAAGTAATCTCTGGGATTTTACTAACCAAGGGTACAGTCCCCTCAAGGACAATACAACACCCAGCTCCCCAACTGGTGTTTCTCTTACCCAGGCAAAGGCAGCCCCTTCTTTTACAGGTCAAGAAGCCAACCTCCTGGTACAAACCCTAGTGCGGTTCTACTAGAATTAAACCCCAAACTAGGTTTTACACTGAGTACAGTCCCTCAGTTGGACATAAATCATTTTAGAAAAGAAAGAACAAAGCGAAGAGTATTACAAGAATGGACTCTAACCCGAAACTCTCAGCAAAGAACTCTCCCCATGAATTACAATGACCATAGAGAGAGAGTGAAGAGAGGAAGGCTTGAAAGCTTTGAAAACTTCTGCTATGAACAACTTCTCTTGATTGGGCTTGAGCTTTTCTCTCTTTCTTTGAGTGTATGTGGAGTTGAGGTTCCGCACAGGATGTACACTCCTTTAAAGATCTTCAGAAAAGCTCTCTCATTTTGTTCTTTAGCCTTGCTTCATCTTTTATATGAGTAGGTTTGAATAGATCCTTTGAAGAGATCCGTTGGAACTCTTCTAGTCGTTGCTAATTTTTCCATTCTTCTTCTTCTGACTGTCAGCCACTTGGTGGTCTTCGAGGTCTGCAACCATAGAATCAGGTGTTTAGATCAAAGAGTGTTTCTATCAAAAAGGCTCACACTTCTATGTTTTCTACTGTCACCCATAAGTGGTATGTAAGCCCTTTTTCTCTAACAGGAGAGAAGAGATCAAGAGAGATAAAAAAGATCTTCTGTCAGAAAGATAGAAGATTACGCAAATGAAATATATTTTACTTTTCACTAGATGTCAAAAACATTTGAAATATAAAGGAAATCGATGGTTAAGTTGAATCTATGTTTGAACAGAATCCATGTTCTAATGAAATCCATGTTTCAACAGAGTTGATGTTTAAGTGAAATCCATGTTTGAACTGAATCCATGTTTAAGTGAATCCATGTTTGAACCGAATCCATGTTTAAGTGAAATCCATGTTTTCAAGGGAATCGTTTAAGTGAAATCGATGTTTGAACCGAATCCATGTTTAAGTGAAATCCATGTTTTCAAGGGAATCGATGTTTAAGTGAAATCGATGTTTGAGTGAAATCGATGTTTGAGTAAAATTGATGTTTAAGTGAAATCGATGTTTAAGTGAAATCGATGTTTGAATGAAATTGATGTTTAAGTGAAATCGATGTTTGAGCAGAATCCATGTTTTCAAGGGAATCGATGTTTAAGTGAAATTCATATTTTCAAGGGAATCGATGTTTAAGTGAAATCGATGTGGCACTTTGTGAATTGAAATCGATCTTGTCACGCCCCTCCTATTTAGCAGCGGAATAAATTAGGGGAAACGTGAGCAACGAGTATGGTAACGTAAATTGCGCATACAGATGCAAACATCAAAGCATCTAAGGAAATATTGGAATAACTCTTGATTTCATTATAAAATCACTAAGACTATTACAACCACTAATTCGGAGCCATGCATAAGGCTCATTGACATCACTACATTAGAAAGAAATCTAAAGCAATAATATTAGACACCATGGTACTAGGGTAACTTCATCAACTGACTCCAGGTCGCTCATCACCCTGGTCCTGTCCCATTGATGTGTGTAACGCCATTTCCGACTTACCTGAGACACAATAACAAATAACAAAGGGTGAGCGATAACGCTAGTAGGACTTAAATCTCAGGTTCAAGCATACTTTAAATGATTAATGCTTTAAAGGACAGAGTAACTAATGATATAAGAGTCATGTAAAGTCGAGAAAGGAATAGCACCGGTAACATGGTTCAAATAGCACGTGAATCAAGTATAGCATGATGATTAAAGTCAAGTCACGATCAAAAATGATAACAACGCATAGCATGTAGCGACAATGTCAAGCAATAGCAAGCGACAGGTATAGCAAGGAGAGAGATAGTAGTTGGTCATATAAAGAGTAAATTGCACTTTGGTTATCCGTAGATAGTTGAGAGAGAATATAGCACTTTGGTTGTCAATAGACAACGAGAGAACATAGCACTTTATTTTGTTTGTTAAATTGCACTTTGTTGTCAAAGACAACAAGAGAATATAGCACAATGAATATGATTAAGTCATGATAGAAAACGATAACTCAAGATAGCAAGTAACAAGTAGAGCAAGGAGAGAGTACGACAGTAGTCACTCAATATCAGTTCAGTAACAGTCAGTGGTGGCACAGTAATAGTGCAGTACGTCTGAACTAATAGACTAACAGTAACAGTATAACAGTCATATGTCTAGCTAATTCAGAATAGTCAGTTAGAGCTGGTGCAAATGCAGACACCGTCATTAGCCCCTGCAAGTATTTTCAGGTGGCTCTCCGCCCCCAGGACTAGATTGGAGCCCCTCGCACACTCTCCGTGCAATCAGCAGTATGCATTCAAGTCCAGTAGAGTCACAAGACCCATTATAGCGGTAGACAGTGAAGAACGGTACAATACAGTAGGAGCCACAAAGCTCAAAGGGTACCAAGAGAGTTCTAGTTTGATAGATGAGATAGACGAGAAAGTAGAGTGAACATGAATAGACAAGAGTATAGAGACAATAGATAAGACAGGGACATGTTCGTAAGACAACGTTATCAAGCAATAGTACCAATTGCATGACACGTAGAATCAGTGTTGGTAGTCAGGTGGAATTCACTACCCTTCCACTGGACATATTATGCACATGTCCAGAGGTCCGGCGTGATTCAAGATAAGAGAGAGAACAATCTAAGGTCGTATGGATCTTACTGATCCCTCAAGTGTATCATAGGTGTTAGGGTACAACTAGCTCGTCGACCATGTGGGAAGCCATGGACAGAGGAGTCTTACGGAGGCCTTGAACAAGGATTCACTGGTTCAGCAGTAGGAGTATTCGATGGAGAGTTCGTCCAAGTCAAGATAAAAGTGTGTAGACGAACAAGTGCTCGACGTTTTTGAGGAATTCTAGAACAGTGGAGCGTCGGTAACGGTATCCCCAAACAACGCGAGAAAACGAAGACAAGTCCATTTAAAAATAGGGCAATTAAATATATAATTGGAATAAATTGCTAGATGTATTATGTGATAATTTTCATGCCAAGTTAAGCCATATTGGATGGTTCAAGTGTGTGTCTGTGTAAAAGAGAATCATGGAGATGAAATAATCACGTGGATGACTTTTAATTAACTAATGACTTATTCAAATTTATCAACTTCATTTACTGGTCATTAAGACAATTAACAAGGATGTAGAAGGTCAAGACTTGCAAAAATATAGGGTTTTGATGCAAAAACCCAGAACGCGACGTACCCTTGCAAGCGTCACGATAGGGCGAGTAAAGAACGTGACAGGGCTGTTCATGGAATGCGACATGGCTGTCAGGTCAGGAATCTAGATCGCGACAGTTCTACCTGTCGCGTTCAGAACACGATAGATACTACGTCGTGATGGGCCCTGAGAACACTGCCAATCGGGCTGTCGCGTTCTCAGGTCCTGCGCCTGAGTCGAGTGGAAAAGGACAGTGCATAGGATTACGGTCCAACTTTCCTTATTTTGACAGAGGGTGCTTCAAAAATTCATAACTAATTGCACAAATGATGAAATTCATGAAACTAGTTTTAAACGGATCTAGACATGCAAGAGTACTTCCAGTAATTAGGAATTTGTAAACAGACATGGTTTCGGCTTTGTTTAATCAAGTTATTCACAGAGAACATGAAACTGTGTACAGTAGAGATCAAAGATTTAATTCAAGCATTATTGTGGATGAAAATTAGGGCTTTAAGGGGTAAAAGAAGCCTAACTATCATCAGTATTCCAAGTAAAATTTGAGAGCATGGGATCGAGTATACATGAAGATCAAGAATTAAGAAGAGGGTTTGGGGTCATGATGAGTGCAGAACTTCAAAAATCAAGAAGAAAGATTGGCTTGATGGAAAATTATGAAACAAAAGGGCTTTTATTCCTGATGGTTAGAACAATCTACAGACGAAATTTCATGATTTTTGCTTGTGAGAATGCCTACCTTGACTCGATTTCCTCTTCTCGGGCTAGAATTTGAAGAACTCGGGATGAAGCTTGATGAAGCCTTCTCCCCATGAATTCTCCTCCTCCTTGGCCTCCTCCCTCCAGTCCAACAAGCCTCAGCAACATGCTAGGACCGGCCATAGAGGATTTAAGGAGTATTTATGCTTCTTTGCTTCCCTTTCCTAATTTAACTCTAATTCCCCTTTAATTACAAGGTTTCCTATTTTCTCTCCTCCTTCCAAGCTTGCCAACTCCTAATTGGGTTAGCATGGGAGCTAAATTCGTGGCCAAGCCATTAGGGTAAGTTTAGGAATCCAATTCCAACACAACTACTTATTTAATACTTTAATACCCCTTTCGATTTAGGTAATATTTAAGTTATGAATTTAGGGTATTTCCTATTATTCTTCTTTTAAAAATCCTTATTTTAGCCCAATAATTTTATATGGTCCATTTAGAAAGCCCATTATTTATTGGAATTTATCTTATGGGATTTCCCTTTTTAATTAAGGAATAATAGAGTTACGAATTTTTATTGTATTTCTTACTTGAATTTATTCATTGGCTATGAGAGGTCCATTGGTCCAATTCTTATGATGGACTACCAATACGTATTGTTTGAGTCTACCCATAATTTTATTTAATATTTAATTCACTTTGGTTCATAAATACGGTTTTTCGACTTATTCCTTAATTACCATAATAAGTCATATAAATTCTAAAACTTGGTCCAAATATTTTGCTGTGCCCAAAATTCTAAATGGGTCATTAGAGAATATCATTTAAAGTATAACTACTATTTTTATAAAAATTTTATATGGTTTATACACATGCAATAGTGATGCGTACCCTTTTAACTAGTTTTTTTATTTTGATAAAATTTCAATTTATCTATATTTTCATATTAATGAATTTTCCGGGATACTACATCCTCCACCACTTAAAAGAATTTGGTCCCCAATTCATATGATATGATACGACTACCAATTTATTCAAATATTTCAATCCATCATCTCCCCACTTAGGGCTTTGCTATCGTGAAAATAATATGAACTTAACTAAGGGTTTAGTGATGATACCTTGTCCACCTTCATTGGCATGATTTATATCCACACGGGCTTGTAATCGTCCTTGGCGTGAAGTTTGTTCTTCTTTGTTGGACAATCGATGACTCGATGTTGTTGACTTCCACATCGCAAGCATCTGCCCAATCTCTCCAACAGTTATCAACCTGATGCCCTGGATTTTTACAAAATTCGCAGACTTCCTTCTGCTTCACTTCCCCTTTCATTCTCTTGCTATCTACTGTATTTCTTCATTTATTATCAATGGAATGAGTAACACGTTCCCTTTTCAACACCTTCTTTTTATTGATCTTTTCAAGAAGTTACATGGTGTCCTCTACTAATTGAGCTCTCAATACCATGATTGAATATACTTCAATGTCTAGTGGAGCCAACTTTTCCCAGTACACAGGTCTCAACCCTTCTAAGAATCTCTTGCCTTCATCTTTTTCGTACTCACCAAATGTGGTGCATACTGCGCTAGTCTTTCAAATTGCGCTTCATATTCTGCTACAACCATCATTCATTATTTTAAATTGGTGAATTCATTTGCCTTCATCTCGCAAATCCTCTCGGAAAAATATTTGATGTTGAAGAGTTCTAGAAATTCATCCCACTCTATGTGATGTTGGGTAATTGTCGAGTGGCAGCTTCCCACCAAGCTCTAGCATCGCGGTCCAACTGGAAGGTTCCTAGAGGACTTTCTCCTGCTATGAACATTGCATAACTCTAAAGATTATTCCATCGCCTTCACCTGATTTTCAGCTTCATCGGGATCCGCAGTTCCATTAAACTAAGGGGGATTTATTCATTGAAAGTTCCCATATAAGTCTCCTGCCCCATTTCTTGCTCCTACTTCAATCACGTTGTTAAGGGCTTGAGTTAACCCCTATACGGTCTGTTGTAATTCGTGCATTTGTGCATGCTCGCCAGCCATCTCCTCTAGTTCCTGCGACCAATAATACTTATTAATTTCTTCTTAAACTTAGGGTGCTTATACATATAGTTAAGCTCCTAGCATAACCCCAAGTTTTACCCAATCTCTCACATAGGTATGGTGGTTGACTTAGACACGGTCATGACAGTTCACCTAGAACATCCCTAAACTTAAAATATCCTAAAAAGGACATCCTAGGCTCTGATACAACTGTCACGCCCCTCCAATTTAGCAGCGGAATAAATCGGGGAAATGTGAGCAACGAGTATGGTAACGTAAATTGTGCATACAGACGCAAACATCAGAGCATCTAATGAAATAACTGGAATAACTCTTGTTTTCATTATAAAATCACTAGACTATTACAACCACTAATTCGGAGCCATGCATAAGGCTCATTGACATCACTTCATTAGAAAGAAATCTAAAGCAATAACTATTAGACTCCATGGTACTAGGGTAACTTCATCAACTGACTCCAGGTCGCTCATCACTCTGGTCCTGTCCCATTGATGTGTGTAACGTCATTGTCCAACTTACCTAAGACACAATACCAATAACGAAGGGTGAGCGATAACGCCCAGTAGGACTTAAATCTTAGGTTCAAGCATGCTTTAAATGATTAATGCTTTAAAGGACAGAGTAACTAATGATAGAGAGAGTCACGTAAAGTCGAGAAATTAATAGCACCGGTAACATGGTTCAAATAGCACGTGAATCAAGTATATCACGATGATTAAAGTCAAGTCACGATCGAAAATGATAACAATGCAATAGCATGTAGCGACAGTGTCAAGCAATAGCAAGTGACAGGTATAGCAAGAGAGAGATAGTAGTTGGTCATGTAAAGAGTAAATAGCACTTTGGTCATCCGTAGATAGCTGAGTGAGAATATAGCACTTTTGTTGTCAATAGACAATGAGAGAACATAGCAATTTGTTTTGTTTATTAAATGGCACTTTGTTGTCAAAGACAACGAGAGAATATAGCTCAATGAATCTGATTAAGTCACGATAGAAAATGATAACTCAAGATATAAAGTAACAAGTAGAGCAAGGAGAGAGTACGACAGTAGTCGCTCAATATCAGGACAGTAATAGTTCAGTAACAGTCAGTGGTGGCACAGTAATAGTGCAGTACGTCTGAACTAACAGATTAACAATAACATTATAATAGTCAGATGTCTAGCTAATTCAGAACAATCAGTCAGAACCGGTGCAAATGCAAACACTGTCATTAGCCCCTGCCGGTATTTTCGTGTGGCTCTCTGCCCCCAGGAGTAGATTGGAGCCCCTCGGACACTCTTCATGCCCTCAGCAGTATGCATTCAAGTCCAGTAGAGTCACAAGACCCATTATAGCGCTAGACAGTCAAGAACGGTACAATACAATAGGAGCCACAAAGCTCAAAGGGTACCAAGAGAGTTCTAGATGGATAGACGAGATAGTAGAGTGAACATGAATAGACGAGAGTATAGGGACAGTAGACAAGATAGGGACATGTTCGTAAGACAATGTTAAACAAGCGATAGTACCAGTTGCACGACATGTGCGATCGGTGTTGGCAGTCAGGTGGAATTCACTACCCTTCCACTGGCCATATTATGCACATGTCCAGAGGTCCGGCGTGATTCAAGATAAGAGAGAGAACAATCTAAGGTCGTATGGATCTTACTGATACCTCAAGTGTATCATAGGTGTTAGGCTACAACCAGCTCATCGACCATGTGGGAAGCCATGGATAGAGGAGTCTTACAGAGGCCTTGAACAAGGATTCATTAATCCAGCAGAAGGAGTATCCGACGGAGAGTTCATCCAAGTCAAGAGAAAAGTGTGTAGAGAAACAAGTGCTCGACGTTCTAGAGGAATTCTAGAATAGTGGAGCGTCAGTAAGGGTATCACCAAATAACGCGAGTAAACGAAGACAAGTCCATTTAAAAATAAGGCAATTAAATATATAATTGGATTAAATTGTTAGATATTTTATGTGACAATTTTCATGTCATGTTAAGCCATATTGGATGGTTCAAGTGTCCGTATATGTAAAAGAGAATCATGGAGATGAAATAATCATGTGGATGACTTTTAATTAACTAATGACTTATTCAAACTTATCAACTTTGTTTACTGGTCATTAAGACAATTAACAAGGATGTAGAAGGTCAAGAGTTACAAAAATATAGTATTTTGCATTAAAAACCAGAACACGATGTACCCCCTCGTAAGGGTCGCGACAGGGCTGTTCATGGAACGCGACATGGCTGTCAGGTCAGGTATCCAGATCGCGACAGTTCTGCCTATCGCGTTCAGAACATGACAGATACTACGTCGCGACGGGCCCTGAGAATGCGGCCTATCGGGTCATCTCGTTCTCAGGTCCTGCGCCTGAGTCGAGCAGGAAAAGGACAGTGCATAGGATTGCGGTCCAACTTGAAAGGTTGTGGAATTAGACTATATGGTAATCTAGAAGGGGGGTTGAATAGATTACCACCAATTTAAAGTTTACTACCACCTTCTTTTGACGGGAACCACAAACTATTGAAACTTGCAACAGAGTGTAATCTAAATTTAGACGTGCTGGTTGTAGATAGATAGAGAACCAGTTTATCTATCGTGTGTGAAAACAAGAGCCTACCAAGCACCTAGCGTGAAGATGTGCAAACCACAGGACACGAGTTTTTAAGGTGGTTCGGAGTACATAACTTGTGTATCCTACGTCCACCGTCCACATAAACACACGCAGAAACACTGCTTATGAGCGAGTTTAAAAACTACAACTCACACACACACGAGTTGTCTGATGTGAAACCACGATCAGAACAACACAACACATGAATCAAGCACAAGGACTGCTTGAGACACAACACACACACACAGATATGAGAAAAAGAAACAGGGAAGAGTTCTGGGATTGAAGAACAAATCCTGATTAAGAACTCTTCTGTAGATCATCTGGATGGACTTCAAACTTCGTCTTGACAATCTTAGGTTGATGGAGAAGCTTGAATCTACGACGAACTTGCTTCACCTCCGCTTGAAGAACTGATCTTTGCTTCTATGAGTGGCAGGTTGAAGTAGAGCAGTAACAGCTTCTTCTCTTGTGTTTTCCTTAGGGTTTTAGATGGTGGCTGCTTCTGGGCGAGATCGACTCCAAAAGATTCCTTTTATATGGGTGTTCAAGTATAGAGAGTCGTGGTAGAAGGAAACACCCACATTGGAAAGATATGGAGATCTCGTATTGAGATTCTGTTTAGGTCTATCGACAGGCCTTTGGTCATCTGTCGATAGGTAGCAACATTTTACATTTGCTAGAACTCTGAACTTTCGGGAAGGAGTTTTCTGTAGGTAGCTATCGATAGTGAACTGGGGTCTATCGACAGATGGCTATGTCCAGAACCTAGAGTTTTCTGTCTACAGTTGTCTGTCGACAGGCAGATGGGAGGCTGTCGACAGGTGACTGATCTTTATGCTTTTCTTGGTCTTTTGCTCTTGTTTTCGTGCATTGTTTTTTTCATGGTGTTTCACCTACATTTAAGACCATTGTTAGTGAAGTAAGATAAACATTAGATGATCAAACTAAACATTTGTCACTTTTATCAAGAATGGTACAATCATCAACTTGTGCTATTAATGAAATGCTCATTGAATGCTCATCATCAAAAACAATCATTGTAGACATTCATCCATGTAGATCTAACATTCTCCCCATTTTTGATGATGGCAAAAATTATTCAATTAATGCACAATTGAGTTCTCCCCCTTTTGACAACATCCAAAAGTCACACATCATACACACATGTAGAAAGCAAATAACTGTGAATTTCATAGATAGATCATGAAGTACACACAGTACATGAAGTGGTGACTAAAGAAATATGAAAGGGAAAGAAATTACATGACTGTTAATTAAAAGCAACATAGACTAGGACAAGACAAGACTCAGACTAAACTAAGATAACATGACTAGAGCAACTCCTAGACACAGAGACTCTCTAAGTAGCATCATCGCCAGGCGGTGCAGGGGCCCGACGGATGTCATGAAGCTCAGTAGAAAGTCTAGTGAAACGGAGTTGAAGCTGGACTTGTGTATCCACGAGCACTTCAATGCTCGAATCCACGGTGTCCAAACGTGCATGGAGCTGGTCAAAGCCAGTGGACATCTGGATCTGTAGCTGAGTGACGAGATCACGCAGTGAAGGCTCAGCAGCAGCATCACTAGCGGCAATGCTAACGTCATCTCCCGGCACATCAAGAGGCGCTGACTGGGAGTCCTCATCAACTTCTTCTTCACGGTCAGCACTTTCTTCATCATCCTCCGATCTTCAGCCATGGCAGCAGCTGGTGCCTTACCCTTAAGATCGCATGTGACTACGCCATCAATTAACTTGTACCCCATCCTATGTGCAGCAGTGAGATCAAAACTACTGCGAGAGTTGAGCTCGACACACTCACTGTCCGGAATGTTGATGCCAATGAACCTCAGAAGGGAAGTGAGGGGACAAGCAAATGGCATGGATCTCTGTGGATTATAAAAGCATTGAAGGATTAGGCCAAGCATCAGGGCAGGTAAGTTGATTGGCTCGCACTTGAGGAAGAAGGTAAAGAGTGATTTGTGAACCTCAGTGAGGAGTTCCCGACTACCATGCTTTGGCACAATCAGGGTGGTGAAGATGTGATGGATCATGCGGTTCAAGGGAGGAAAGGAGTTGGCATTGAGTTTTGCAATGTTCTTCATGCCATCATACGGTTGAAGAGTGATTAGGTGATAGTACTCTGAAGCAGAGGGTTGATGGGTGAGGATATCAGCCCCAGAGTTAGAGATTTGAAGGGCAGTGCTAAACAGATTAGCAGTAAGTTTGAAAGTGGTGCCCTTGACAGTGGTGTAAATTTCATTTTTCTCGGAGTAGCCAAGATTATTGAAGAAATCACTGACGGCAGTGGGAGAATAGACCGTGTGAGAGTAGAGAAAGACCGTCCAGCCCTGGGTGTCAAAGAGGGGTTGGAGGTTCAGAAACAGGACTGCCAGAGATGTGAAATCAGCATATCGAGGATGAACTAACTTGTTAAAAGACCCTTAGCCCGTGTGAGATGTAGACGGGGAGGAACGACGAGTTCGGGCAACCGATCATCCCGAAGCTTCGTCCGGCGCTCAGCAGGAGCCCAGGAGTCTTCGCCGACTTGAGAGGAAGCGGGACGATGACGAGAAGCCATCTTCTTCACCTTGGAAGCCATGGAGAGGGCAGGAACGAAGTGAAGAGAAGGGATGATGGGTAGAGAAAGACACACGGGAAGAGAAGGCAAGAGGGAGATAGGGTAGGGTTTGCGTCCAAGAGAAGAAGGGGTGTTGGTTGGGGAGGGAAAGATGTAGATTTGGTGATGGAGAAGAGGAAAGGGCATGGGTGCCTTTTAAAGAGGTTTGGATGGGATTAGAAAAGGCAAGGGTCCCACCAAATCAGCCCCAAACGGCATGTCCGTTGGACTTCCCAAGGCAGACTACCGCCGGCTGTCGACAGATGCACCGGGCCCTGTCGACAGGCACATACAGAAAATGTGCCAGAGTGGAATTTTTGAGGAATTTTCTGATGAATTTCTGAGCAAAGTGTATCCATTATATATATATATAAGGTGGACAATGGGTGAACACACATTTTAAACTATCATAGACACTGATATGAAAGCAAGTATATGATCCCCCACTGGTTTAAACATAATACTCAAGGAGTTTCAAGTTGAGGCATGAAGAGAACATTAACCATGACTGTATGAAAATACCATAACCCCCTTGAATAAAAACTATTGTAAGAACACATGATTCCTCATGAAGAATAGTCAAATGGTTTATGAAGAAAATATCTACATAGATAGTTAGCCATAAACACCAATGAACCTGGGATTCATCAAACAGTGGAGGCTTCACACTATTTCAAATTTGATAATTTTCTTACACATAGTAATGGGAACAGTGGTAATTTGGATCACCCATGCCTTTTGACGTCAGGATAGACATGTTGGTGCCCGTACCCCCAGTTACTTAGCGAGAGTTTCCATCATACCATTGTATAGAGGTAATGAGTAAGCTTTTTGACGCGAGGACAAACATTTGTGATGCCCATATCCCCGGTTACTCAGCACTACACATCATTGCTCTACCTTGTTCCTTTTTGTTTTTTGTTATGACTATGGTCATGTGAGAAATAGGTAGCTTTTCTCTTTTTTTTTTTGAAACTCAGGGTCAAAGTATGTGTATGGTTAATTCTCGATGCAAGATAGAGAGTTCAATAGCCATGAGACTTATCAAGACACTTTAGAATTATGTGTGCTTACAAGAGAGTGATTCAAGTGAGTTATGTGATGTCCATTAAATCTGTTCAATGTTCTCCGAATGATCCAACCTAGACTCATGCAAGAATAGTAGGTCAAAATCATGGTGATATATAATAGCTTTAATATCATGTGGATATTAATGATTTAGAACATGTATAAACACCAAGGGACACCTTACATGAAAGGCAGGAACCAGCTCAAAAAGTATGTTATGAGATAAGCAAGAAATTCCTTGAAGTTGTGTGTCTGTCGACAGCTAGAAAGAGCCTGTCGACAAATACACATAGACAGAAGAGTGGCTGGTCGGGGAGATCAGAAACTGCATCTGGCTGTCGACAGATGGATCTTCCCCTGTCGACAGATAAATGCAGAGTGCAAAATCTACTATCTGTGAAGCCTGATCTGTCGACAGGGTGGACCAATACTGTCGACAGATACCTGTGCAGAACAGAATCAAGGCTAGGATGAAGAAGAAAATGGATATATCATGTGAGGGAAATGTAGATATGTGAAATATGAGAAATTCCCTTCACGATGTCAGTCATCTAACCTGATCTTGCTCCCCATAGTGTGTGCTCATGTGGACACATATGCTTAAGTAATTCAAGACACATTTGCACAAATGGAGCAATCAAATGCACTCATATTCATGTATGAGGACAGAGTAAGAAACAATCCATTGTGTAAGAGAGAGAGAATGGGCAAAGTGATAAGAGACTAATACCTTATAGAAAGTACATGACCCTTATATGCACCCTAACTATGGATACGTGGCGGAGAATCTTTTCTCACGCATGATAGAGTTTCCAAACAAGCATAACTTGTTCTTCCACAAATCACCATTTGATATACCTCATAGTTGGTGCACACAAAGAACATATATTTTAGATTTTGTATGAGTTTCATTGAATTTTGCACAAGCCCAACTCTCTTCTCATGTTGTGAATCTATCCTCAGCCAGTGGTTTGGTAAAGATATCAGCCATTGTTTTTCAGTGGGTATGAACTAATCTCCAAGGTTTTGTTGGCTACCTCATCTCTCAAAAGTGATGTCTTATTTCTATGTGTTTTGTCCTAGAGTGTTGAATTGGATTCTTTGATAGATTGATTGCACTAGTGTTGTCACATAGGATAGGTGTGCATCCATATCAATGTTGTAGTCACACAATTGACTTTTTATCCACAACACTTGAGCTGCACAACTCCCTGCAGCAACATATTCTGCCTCTATAGTGGAGAGTGCAACCGAGTGCTGCTTCTTGGATGCCCATGAAACCATGCAACCACCAAGAAGTTGGCAATAGCCACTAGTGCTTTTCCTGTCAATTTTACATCCAGCATAGTCAGCATCAGAATATGAAATCAAGTCAAAGCTGCTACCTGCTGGATACCAAAGACCCAAGTCATACGTACCTGAGAGATATCTGAATATTCTCTTACTGCTACCAAATGGCTTTCCTTTGGACTAGATTGATATCTAGCACAAAGGCAACACTGAATTGAATATCGGTCTACTTGCAGTAAGATAAAGGAGTGAGCCAATCATACCTCAGAATTGTTTTGCATCTACTAGTTTACCTTTCTCATCACTTTTCAATTTATGCTGGTGCTCATGGTGTTGAAGCAGGCTTAGCTTGTTCAAACTGAAACCTTTTCAGTAGCTCCTTAACATACTTTTCTTGGTTGATGAAAAGCCATCTTCAAGTTGCTTCACCTGCAAACCAAGAAAGAATTGAAGCTCCCCCATTAAACTCATCTCAATTCACTGTGCATATGTGTTGAAAACTCCTCACACAGTGATGGGTTAGTAGAACCAAATATGATATCGTCCACATAGACTTGAACAACAATAATGTGATTGCGAACTTTCTTAGTGAAGAGAGTTTGGTCTACTTTACCTCTTGAGTAGTTTTTGCTTACCAGAAATGTGCTTAGTCTGTCGTACCAAGCTCGGGGTGCCTGTTTCAAACCATAAAGAGCTTTGTGCAATTTATATACATGGTTAGGTTTATCATGATCCTCAAAGCCAGGTGGTTGAGAGACATAGACTTCCTCTTTGATGTAGCCATTCAAGAATGCAGTTTTAACATCCATTTGAAAAAGTTTGAACTTGTTTGAGCATGCATATGCTAACAAGATTCTGACTGCTTCTAGCCTAGCTACAGGAGCAAAGGATTCTTCAAAATCCACACCAAATTCCTGATTGTATCCTTTTGCAACCAGTCTAGCCTTGTTTCTCACCACTTTACCCTCTTCATTTAACTTATTCCTAAACACCCATCTTGTTCCTATGACAGAAATTTCAGGGGTTCTAGGAACTAGACTCCAGACATTATTTCTTTGGAATTGCCCAAGCTCCTCATGCATAGCATCAATCCATGAGTTTTCTTTTAAGGCTTCTTCAATGTTTTTAGGTTCCACTTGAGAGACAAAAGCTAAATGATCTTGTTCAACTATTTGATTAACCTGAGACTAGTTTGAACTGAATCATTTATATCTCCTATCACATTCCCAAGTGGTGATCTTTAGAATACCTCACATTGGTGACTGTTGAAGACCCAGGTTGATCTTGGACTTGAGGAGGTTGTTCTGGAGGAGGGTGTGCTTGAGGAGTTTCCACTTGAGGCTCTTCTTCTTGTGGATCTTGTTCAGGTTCATCATCTTGATTTCTGAACAGATGAACATCATCTTCATCATTGTACCTGCGAAGATATCCACTTTTAGTTTTGGAAACAACTTTGGAATTCTCTTTTGCTTTTATTTGCAGTTCCCCAAACGTTGTTCCTTCACCTCCATCTTCAAGCCTGTAAGCATTTGAATTGTTAGGCTTTGTTTGAGACTCATCAAAAACAACATGTGGAGTTTCTTCCACTGTTCGAGATTTTAAATTAAACACCCTATATGCTCTAGAGTGTTCTGAGTATCCCAGAAAAATACCTTGATCACTTTTGGCTTCAAACTTGTCCAAATCAACTTTATCATTATTATGAACGAAGACTTTTGAGCCAAAAACTCTAAAATACCCAATACTGGGTTTCTTACCTTTTAGCAGTTCATAGGGAGTTTTCTTGATCACAGGTCTTACCATGGCTCTGTTGAGAATGTAGCATGAGGTGTTTACCGCTTCTGCCCAAAAGGTCCTTGCAAGTTGACTTTCGACCAGAAGGGTTGAGCCATTTCCACCAAGGTTCTGTTCTTTCTCTCCACTACACCATTTTGCTCCGGAGTTCTCGGGGAGGAGAACAGATGTTCTATTCCTTGGTGCCTGCAGAAATCAGAAAATGAATTGTTGTCAAACTCTCCCCCGTGATCAGTGCGGATGGAGCATATCTTATTGACATTTCCATGCTCAATTTTATTAAAGAATTCTTCAAAGATTTTCAGTGCTTCATTCTTGTGAGCCAGAAATTTCACCCAAGTGAACCTAGAAAAATCATCTACAATGACAAAACCAAATCGTTTGCCATTGAGACTCAATGTTCTCGTAGGTCCAAAAAGGTCCATGTGCAACAGTTCATAAGGTTTAGAAGTACTCACCGGTGCTTTTGATTTGAAGGATTTCCGGGTTTGTTTTCCCTGTGCACATGCATCACAAAAACTTTCATTCTTATTAAAAGAAATTTCAGGAAGTCCACTTACCAGTTTAAGCCTCATGATCTTGTGCAATACGTTGTAACTTGCATGACCAAGCCTACGATGCCACAGCGTAAGCTCATCCTGTTTGTTTGCTACAAGACACAAGTCTTCATTTTCTGGATCATCTAAGTCAACCATGTAGATGTTGTTCACCCTTTTTCCAGAAAATTTCAGACTTCCTGTATCCTTATCAATGATTTGACATGTGTTTGATTCAAAGATAACTTTGTGACCTTTATCACACAATTGACTTATGCTAAGCAAATTGTGATGAAGGCCATCCACCAATAGTACATTGTCAATTGAGTTGGAGGCATACTTACTGACCTTACCTGAGCCGATGATCTGGCCTTTGTTGTTAACTCCAAAGATGACTTGACCTCCGTCTTTTTCCACCAGCAAACAGAATTTTTCTTTATCGCCCGTCATGTGCCTCGAGCAGCCACTATCCAGGTACCATTTGTTTTGATTTTGGGCTGCTAGGCATTCCTGCAGATGTGGATCAGACAAGAGGTTTTGGTACCCAAATTACTTTGGGTCCCACTTTATCATTCATGCCAAACAGTAAATGCTTCGGAATCCAAACTTGTTTGAGTTTCAGTTTGTTTGGACTATTCCAGCATTGTTTTTCATTATGCCCGACTTTCTTACAGAAATTGCATGATGAGGGTTTTTTTACAACAGTGGGCTTTGCATTCTGGGGAATATGCATGGGCACTTTACCCTTTTGTTGCCTTGTTAACTTTACTGGAGTAGCTTGTTCCCAGACCTGTCGACAACCCTCCTTGGGGCTGTTGACAGATCTCTTAGTTGTGTTGACAACTGTTTTGGTTTTCTTGGATTCCTGTTTCTTACCCTTGACTTGAGTTTTGTTGTTCTTTAAGGGAATTTGCTTACTTGTGCTTGGGCCAGAATCAACAAAGGACGTTAGCAAATTTTTACCAATTTCCTTTGTTTTTACAGGTTGAAATCCAATCCCATGTTTTGCAACAAATACATTGGATCCCAGAATTGCATCAAGATTTTGTTTCCCTTTAACAAACCTTGATAGATCTTCAGATTTTCCTTTTAGATTCTCTTCAGTCTTTTCCAATTTTTCTTTTAGCTTATCATGCTCACTTTGGAGAGTTTCAAGGGAGTTCATTAGAGCTTCCTTTTCTTTTTGAGTTCTTGCAACTTCAATTTCAAACTATCCATCTCCTCACAGTGAGCTTCCTCATCAATTTCATCATTTCAATTTCTTTTGTTAATGATGCAACTTGTTCATCAGTATGTGTGTTATTAGCAAAAAACTGACTTTCTTTTTGAGTGCTTTATTCTCAGATTTAAATTCACAGAATTTTCAAACAGAACTGTATAAGCTTCTTCCCATTCATCAACTGAATAAGTTTCAAAGGAGGAGTTTACCTCGTTGGAGTCGTCGCTTCTAGCCATAAGACATTGGATTTCTTCATCTCCAGAGGTAGCTTGTTCATCCTCATTTGCATCTTCATCACTCCAAGTAGCCAACATTGCTTTGGCTTTCTTGAATGTGAATTTGTCCTTCTTCAGCTTTTTCTTGAGCTCAGGGCACTCTCCTCTCATGTGCCCTTGTTTCTTGCACTCATAGCACACAATATCAGACTTTTTGTTAGACTCAAATTTGTTTGAAAAATTTTCTTTTGGAAAGGTTTTGAGTTACCTGATCCTCTCCTTTTGAATTTCAGAAACTTTTTGAATTGTCTAGTGAGCATGGCCATTTCATCATTCTCACTATCACTAGAAGTTTCAAGCTCATCACTTTCCTGTTGAGCATCTTTTCTAGAACCTGAAGAGTTTTTCTTGGAAGCTTTAAATGCAATTTGCTTTCTAGGATTTTCTTCAGTTTCTTTCCTTTTAACATTGATTTCATATGTCATCAGGGAGCCAATTAGTTCATCTAATTTCATCTTTGAGAGATCTTTTGAATCCTCAATGACAGTGGCTTTGGTGTTCCAAGAGGATGGAAGAGACCGAAGTATCTTCCTCACCAAGTCACTTTCTGAGTATTCCTTTTAAAACCCTTCAATCCATTTATAATTAGCATGAACCTTGCAAACATATCTGAGATAGTTTCATCATTATTCATCTTAAACATTTCATACCCAGAAACTAGCATGCTTGCCTTTGATTCCCTTACCTCGGACGTACCTTCGTAGATGAGTTCAAGTTTGTCCCACATCTCTTTCGCTGAAGTACATGTGGAGACTCTTGAATATTCTTTCAGGTGGACGGTGCACTGCATCATGTTCAGGGCGCTCCAGTTGAGAGTTCCCTTTGCAATTTGGTCCTTTGTCCAGCTATCTTCGTCCTCGGGAAGAGTATATGCTCCTTTGCAGATGATCTTCCACAATTCAAAGTTTTGCGCTCTCAAGAATACCTGCATGCGGTTTTTCCAATAAGGATAATCGGTTCCATCAAAGAAAGGTGGCCTGGTCACTGAGTGTCCTTCGGCCAGATACCCCTTGTTAGATTCCATGAGATCGAGACTCACTGATCGTAAGATCAAACAAATCAACAGTAAATCGGAGAAACCTCGCTCTGATACCAATTAAAAGGTTGCGGAATTAGACTATATGGTAATCTAGAAGGGGGGTTGAATAGATTACCACCAATTTAAAGTTTACTACCACCTTCTTCTTTTGGTGGGAACCACAAACTATTGAAACTTGCAACAAAGTGTAATCTAATTTAGATATGCTGGTTGTAGATAGATAGAGAACCAGTTTATCTATCGTGTGTGAAAACAACGAGCCTACCAAGCACCTAGCGTGAAGATGTGCAAACCACAGGACACGAGTTTTTAAGGTGGTTCGGAGTACACAACTTGTGTATCCTACGTCCACCGTCCACACACACACGAAGAAACACTGCTTATGAGCGAGTTAAAACTACAACTCACACACACACGAGTTGCCTGATGTGAAACCACGATCAGAACAACACAACCACGTGAATCAAGTACAAGACTGCTTGAGACACAACCACACACACACACAGATATGAGAAAAAAACAGGGAAGAATTCTGAGATTGAAGAACAAATCCTGATTAAGAACTCTTCTGTAGATCGTTTGATGGACTTCAAACTTCGTCTTGACAATCTTAGGTTGATGGAGAAGCTTGAATCTACGACGAACTTGCTTCACCTCCACTTGAAGAACGGATCTTTGCTTCTCTGAGCGGCAAGTTGAAGCAGAGCAGCAACAACCTTCTCTTGTGTTTTCCTTAGGGTTTTAGATGGTGGTTGCTTCTGTGCGAGATCGACTCCAAAAGATTCCTTTTATATGGGTGTTCAAGTATAGAGAGTCGTGGTAGAAGGAAACACCCACATAGGAAAGATATGGAGATCTCATATGAGATTCTGTTTACGTCTGTCGACAGGCCTTTGGTCATCTGTCGATAGGTAGCAACAGATTTACATTTGCCAGAACTCTGAACTTCTGGGAAGGAGTTTTCTGTAGGTAGCTGTCGACAGTCGACTGGGGTCTGTCGACAGATGGCTATGTCCAGAACCTAGAGCTTTCTGTCTGCAGTTGTCTGTGACAGGCAGATGGGAGGCTGTCGATAGGTGACTGATCTTTGTGCTTTTCTTGGTCTTTTGCTCTTGTTTGTGGCATTGTTTTTTTCATGGAGTTTCACCTACATTTAAGACCATTGTTAGTGAAGTAAGATAAACATTTAGATGATCAAACTAAACATTTGTCACTTTTATCAAGAATGGTGCAATCATCAACTTGTGCTATTAATGAAATGCTCATCATCAAAAACAATCATTGTAGACAATCATCCATGTAGATATAACACAACTTTCCTTATTTTGACAGAGGATGCTTCAAAAATTCATAACTATTGCACAAACAATGAAATTTATGAAACTCATTTAAACGGATCTAGACATGCAAGAGTACTTCCAGTAATAGGAATTTGTAAGCAGGCATGGTTTCGACATTGTTTAATCAAGTTATTGACGAAGAACATGAAACCGTGTACAATAGAGATCAAGATTTAATTCAAACAGTATTGTGGATGAAAATTGGACCTTCAGGGGCAAAAGAAGCCTTACTATCATCAGTATTCCCAGTAAAAATTTGAGAGCATGGATTGAGTATACATGGAGATCGAGAATTAAGAAGAGGGTTCGGGGTCCTGATGAGTGCAGAACTTCAAAAATGAAGAAGAAAAGATTGGCTCGATGGAAAATTATGAAACAAGAGGGCTTTTGTTCCAGATGGTTGGAACAATCTACAGACGAAATGTCATGATTTTTGCTTGTGAGAATGCTTACCTTGACTCGATTTCCTCTTCTAGGGCTAGAACTTGAAGATCTCGAGATGAAGCTGATGAAGTCTTCTTCCCACGAATTCTCCTCCTCCTTGGCCTCCTCTCCACGTCCAGCAAGCCTCAGCAACGTGCTAGGGCTGGCCATAAAGGATTTAAGGAGTATTTATGCTTCTTTGCTTTCCTTTCCTAGTTTAACTGTAATTCCCCTTTAATTACGAGGTTTTCTACTTTATCTCCTCCTTCCAAGCTTGCCAACTCCTAATTGGGTTAGGATGGGAACTAAATTCGTGGCCAAGCCATTAGGGTAAGTTTAGGAATCCAATTGCAACACAAACTACTTATTTTAATACTTTAATACCCCTTTTCTATTTAGGTAATATTTAAGTTACGAATTTAGGTTATTTTCCTATTATTCTTCTTTTAAAAATTCTTATTTTCGCCCAATATATTTTATATGGTCATTTAACAAAGCCCATTATTTATAGGAATTTATCTTATGGGATTTCCCTTTTTAATTAGGGAATAATAGAGTTACGGATTTTTATTGCATTTCTTACTTGAATTTATTCATAGGCTATGAGAGGTCCATTGGTCCAAATTCTTATGTGGGACTACCAATACGTATCATTGGAGTCTACCAATAATTTTATTTTAATATTTAATTCACTTTGGTTCATAAAATAACGTGTTTTTCGACTTATTTCTTTAATTACCATAATAAGTCTTATAAATTCTAAAACTTGGTCCAAATAATTTTTCTGTGCCCAAAATTCTAAATGGGTCATTAGAGAATATCATTTAAAGTATAACCACTATTTTTATGAAATTTTTATATGGGTTTATACACATGCAATACTGATACGTACCCTTTTAACTAGTTTTTTAATAATTGATAAAATTTCAACTTATCCATATTTTCATATTAATGAATTTTCTGGGATACTACAGATCTATATTGAATAGACATCGATTTAGCTTTTCAGTGCAAATCACACAGCAATAATGCCATAAATTTATATTTATTAGAAAAACATGATATTTAATTTATTAGAAAAACATGATATTAAATTTATTTAATATTTAATTAGTCTTAAGTTTTGTTATCACTAAAATACCATAAATTTATATTTATTAGGAAAATATGATATTAAATATATTTAATAATATTTAATTAATCATAAGTTTTGTTATCACCAAAATATGAGGGTAAAATATAAGAGTGGTTCAACAATCTCCCTGTTTTTGGTGATGATAAAACTTATGAGAATTTTCTGACAAAAATACTTAAAGCATAGAAAATACAGAAAATCACAGATAATGCAAACTATGCATACTCTCCCCTTTTTGTCACAAACCAAAAAGGAAGGATCTTACCATGCATTCTCTCCCCTTTTTGTGAAAATTTCTTACCATTGAGGGGTACAACAATGATTGACATTAATGAAAACTCCCCCTTAGTCTGTGCTCCCCCTAAATGAGAGACTCCACTAGTGCCTTGAGCATCTTTTGTTCCTGATGCTCCAAGGCTATCCTGCAAACAACTTATTCAGAAGTAGGTACCCAAATCTTTTTGGTCCTTGATGGTTAGATGCATAAAAGTATCCTTTCGGAATGCATACTAGGTGCCTTATTGTGCAGGTGTTTACTATGTGTCCTAATTTATTGCAATGAGAACAACAATGGATATATTTGTTTTGCAGTTCCTATTGTCTTTGTAATGTCTGTTTAGAACACAATTTTGGAAACCTTTTCCTTTTGATAGAGCTTGTTCATTACAGGGGCCTTTTTCTGAGGCATCTTGATTTCTTTTACAATTTTTGTAATGGATATTTTTCAGGAATAATGACTTCTTTTCCTTTTCCAAGAGGTTTGTATACAAGACCTTGTTTATTATTTCCAGATTTTGATGCTTTTAAGCATAGAGCTAAAGATGTTTTTGCTTTAGTTAATTTTCTAACTGATTCTATTAAATAAGAATTTTCTTTAGTTAGAGTTTTTAATTTTTCTTCTAACTCTGATTTTTCATTGTTTTTGCTTTTTAATTCTTCATTCAAGAGATAATTATTATCTTTACTTTCCTTTAATTGTTTTTCTAATTGTTCCATTTCGGATTTAAGATCAGAATTAGTGTTATCTAAGAAGTGATGTTGTTTTTCAGATTTTTTAATTCTTTTACAACACTTTTATGTTTTTCATAAAGTTTATTAAAGACTTCTTCTAAGTCTTCAGACTCTGACCCTGAATCAGTGCAAGAACCAAAAGATGGGTCAGAATGTACCTCATCTAGTCCTACCATGAGGGATAGACTTACCTACTCTTTTTGGAATCTGAGCTTGATGATTCTGAGGTTATGCCTCTCATTGTCCCAACCAGCAGCCATGACTTTTCTTTTAAATTACATATGCTACTTCTTGGATTTTTTTGGTTGACCAGTCTTCTTGAGTTTAGGACAGTCTGGTATTAGATGTCCAGGTTTTCTGCATTCATAGCAGACTTGTTCTTTATCTATTTGAGGAGGGGTCCGTCTGACCAGTGTCCTCTATCTATTTCTGCAGTTTCTCATTCCAGGGGGCCTAGCCGCTTTGTATTTCAGAATATGTGGATTACTCATGACTCTTTTCTGCAGGACCTCTCCAAGGTTTGCACAATACTGTGTTAATGATGTAAACCCTTGGACTCATCTCCAAGTAAAACTTCGGGAGGCAAGAAATTTCTGAAAGTCTGGAATAAGGAGGTTTTTGGTCATGTTACTCAGAAGGTTGTCTTGGCTTCTAAGGATGTGGAGAGGCTGCAACAGCTATTCGCGCCTCGCCAACAGAAGGCAACAGATCTGCCCTGTCAGCAGCTAATGCTCAGCTTTACCAAGCTTTGAATAGGGAGGAAATCTTCTGGAAACAAAAGTCTAGAGTGGACTGGTTGGTTAGTGTTAGAATGTGGAGCTCGAACTCTGAAGCAGATCTCCATATGGGGTCAGGTCGACTGCCACAGCCAAAGTCAGAAATGAAGCAGTCGATTGAATGATTCGACTCATGCAGTCGAATGTCAGATATGAATGATTCGACTCATGTAGTCGAATGTCGCATGAAGGATTCGACTCATACAGTCGAATGTCAAATATGAAGTATTCGACTCCTCTTACCAGGAAAGGACTTTACAGTTCTAAGGCGGTTCTGAGATAGGACACTTTTGCCCTTGTGTGTCTCGTTTGTGGCGCCTTTCCTCCTAGTATATAAAGGGGGGTTTTGTCCTCTTTGTATGTGTGAGAGCATGTATCCTTTCTTGCAGAAGAAGTATTGATAGCTGCTGTGGCCGTGGACGTAGGAAGCTTCTTGCCTCCGAACCACGTAAAAATCTGGTGTTCCTGTGTTCTTCTTCCTACCTCCTTCAATCTCTCTCTGGTATCTACGAGTGGTAGTGAGAGAGTTGTCGCTGGTCTGAGCATTGTCCCCCAACAGTTAGCGGGGACAGAAATACGTCATTTTATCATGCTACAGTTAAATGCAATAGAAGGAAATGTTTCATTCATAGGCTTAAAATCCATCCTACGGAAGAGTGGTGCATGGAACAGAAAACTCTTAAAGCTGAAGCAGTTAAATTCTTCCAAAATCTATTGACTTCTGAGCCACATGAAGTTGATCCTAATCTTCTTTCAATAATCCCTCCATCTATTACTTCAGATCAGAATAATCAGCTTTGCAGTGTCCCATGAGGAGGAAATTAAAGATGCAGTCTTCTCTATGAACGGTAACAGTGCTCCCGGTCCGGATGGCTTCTCTGGTAAGTTTTTTACATTCTGCTGGAGCATCGTTGGCGCAGATATCATTGAGGCGGTCAAAGGTTTTTTGTCGGCTTTCCTTTGCCCAGCGGGATATCTTCTTCACTCATAACCCTCATTCCCAAAGTGGAGGATCCCAGAACATTTAGTGATTTTAGACCCATTACTCTCTGCAATTTGTGTCAAAATTATCTCCAGGATTCCTTGTGGGCGGTTAACTCCAATCTTACCAAGTATTATTTCAGTTCACCAAAGTGCCTTTGTTCAGGGTAGATTTATTCTGGATAATGTAGCTCTTTCTCGGCATATTGTTCGAGACATTCATCGTAAGGTCAGAGGGCAGAATATTATGTTCAAGCTTGATATGGCTAAAGCTTATGATCGGATGGAATGGGATTTCATACTTCTTGTTATCAGAGGTTTGGATTTCTAGCAGATTTATTTCCTATGTTGGAATGCTTCTTTCCAACTATTGGTCGTCTATTATGTTCAATGGCACCATTGCTGGTTACTTTAAGTCTTCCAGGGGTATCCGCCAGGGCGATCCCTTTAGCTCCCATCCTTTTCATATTGCCTCCGAAGTTCTCAGTCGGGGTTTATCTAACTTGTTCAGCAACTGTCTTATTAAACACTTCAGTAGTCCTAGAGGATGTCTGCAGGTTTCCCATCTTCTGTATGCCGACGATACTCTAATCTTCATGAATGCAGGCATAAGAGGTGTGAAAAATCTGCTGTGTTTTCTGAAATCTTACCAAGATAGTTCTGGTCACTGGTTAATATTGATAAAAGCTGCTTTCATATTTCTAATAAGGCGCCTCCTGCTTTGCGGCCTCAAATTACGAATGTGATGGGATACAAGCATCGAAGTGGCTCACTGAAATATCTGGGTATTCTCTGAAGGCCAGCAGGTTGAAGGTCAGGATTTTAAATTTCTGGTTGATAAGGTGACTCAAAAATTAGCGGGTTGGAGGGCCAATATGTTATCTCAGGCGGGTCATGCAGTCCTCATTCGCTCAGTCCTTTGAGTCTTCCAGTATATTGGCTAGCTCCATTTCAATACCCTCATCTATCTGCCATCAAGTCAATCGAATCTGTGCTAATTTCTTCTAGCAGGGGGCGGATGGCCAACAAAGACGCCACTGGGTGCGTGGTCTTCTTTACAAAAAAATTATGAGGAAGGTGGTCTTAATTTCAGAAATCTTCATTCCCTCCAGGTTGCAGTAGCGGCTAAACAAATCTGGAACATTCTTCATGGAACTTCTCTTTGGGCTGAGTATGCTAGACAAAGGTTCACTAAGCAGTCTCATCTTAGTGACATTAATACTCCATTTCCCTGTGGTATCTCTAACAAAATTTTCCTCAAGGCAAAGGAGCTGGTGTTAGCTAATAAGAGGTGGGTTGGAGGTGATGGTTCCACTGTTCTTTTCTTCAAAGATATCTGGATTAGCGATAAAGCTCTTGAACAAGATCTCCGTAGCCTTGACATTGACTATCAGAGGTCTAATATCAAGGTCAAGGACATGGTTTCTGACGACACTAACCCAGTATGGAACTATATGGGCGTTTCTCCTCAGCATGTAGGGGGCCTTCTCTCTGGGAACCCAGATAAGTTGATCTGGGCGGCTACTGCTCATGGTACTTTCACTGTCAAATCTGCTTATAGTCTAGCATCAACTCGTGGAGTGGACTCAAGGATAATGGACTGTGGTATTCCTCTTGTATCTAAAGTGTTTGTTGTACCTATGATGACCAGGAATCCTTAGACCATCTGTTTATTTCTAGTGACATTGCAAAGATTCTGTGGACATGGATCGCCCCTCTTCTGGATAATATATTACCTAGAGTCCTCATGTTACTACTAGACTGTGGATTGTTCTTGTTTGCACCAAGATGTAGTCGCCTCTTCATTTTTGGAATGATTTGTTGCCTTCTCATGCTTTGGGAGATTTGGAAGTTCAGGTGCTCAGCCCGAATTGAGGGAATTTTTGCTCCGTGGAATCCATCAAGCAGTCTATCTTGGCTACTGTTAGAAAGACCATGGCGGCAGTGAACTTTTTGGTTCTATCTCCCCCAGCCACACCTTTATTCTTCAGTCTTTTAACATTCAGGTTTTAGTCAGAATTAAAGCTCCCATTCTTGTCAAGTGGAACCCCCCGACAGTAAAACTACTCTCTTAATGTTGATGGTGCTTCCAAAGGTAACCCGGGCATTTGTGGGGGAGGTGGCTGCATAAGGGACAGACTTGGAAACTTATGATGGTTTCTCTTTCTTTTATGGTTTTGGGAGCAACATCTTGGCTGAGGCAAGAGTGATCCATGATGGGCTTCGCCTAGCTATCGAGCGCCATTATCACATCTCAGTTCTCTACAATGATTCGGCTATCCTTCTTCGAGCTATATCTTCGGGGCGTCCTCCTCACTGGGTAGTATTCCCCTGTTGGCGTGGGATTTGTCATATGATTCACATTTTAAAGCCCAACATTGTGCCTACTTTTCGGGAAGGAAATCAAGTTGCTGATTCGCTTGCCAATTTTGCGTGTATCAATTGCTCTAGCTCAATTTTTTCAGATGTTCGTAGTCTCCCCGCCTGGCTAAGGGCACTCTGTTGATGATAAGGCTGGCCTCCCTAGTTTTCGGCATTAGATGCTGGGAGTTTTTGTGTTTTTGTGAGATTTTCTTGCTGGCTGGTTCTGGAGGTCGGGGTTTGGTGAGCTTTTGCTGGTGGTTGCTTTCATGGAGTCGGGTGTTCTATATCCTTATTTGATATTGAAATAAAATTTCCCCTTTGGTGATCACCGAGTGGAGTGAGACCATCTTCTCCCTCTGGGAGAAGGTGCAGTCTCCATGTCGCTGACCCAATGGTGGCTTTTGGGGAAAAAAAAAAGTAGACTTGTTCTTTTTCGTTTTCTCTTTCTTTTGAATTATTCTTGATCCATTTTTTTTCTTCTTGAGAGTCTTCTGAAGTTTGGATAGGACATCATCCACATCGCTGTCTTCAGAACCTACATTTTTTGAACTAGAAGAAGAAGAGGTGGAAGGAGGAGCTACAACTTTAAGAGCATTAGTAAAATTTTTTTTAGATGAACTTTCAGATAGTCGCTCCATATTGATTTCATGTGCATGAGAGAGCCAATAATTTATCAATGAAAAATTTGGCTAGATCATGGGCTTCTTCAATAGTGGTGACCTTAGGGGTCCATGAAAGAGTTAAAGATCTAATATCTTTTTGAAAGTCTCTCATCAGAAAGATTTTTACCAAGAGAACTTAGGCCAACTACTATGCTTGAAAATCTGTTATACATCTGAGTGATATTTTCGTTTGGAAGCATTTTAAATTGCTCATATTGCGAAACAAGAATATCTCTCCTAGTTTGTTTTACTTTATATTCCTTCATAAGTTAGTTGCAGTTTATCTCATATTTCTTTAGTTGATTTATATGTAGATACTCTACTGAATTCCTTTTGGATAAAGCGCAACATAAAAAGTACTTTGCTTTAAAGTTTAAAGATAATTTACTTTTATCTACTACTGTAATAGCAGTAGTACCTTCAGCAGGAACAATAACATCATCACCTACCTCTATTACCAGCCACAGATCAAAGTTTGTGCCTCGAATGAAGCATTCCACTCTCATTTTCCAATATTGGTAATCCTCTCCATCGAAGAATGGAGGTATTGTGACTGATTGACCTTCACCAAATCCTTGAGCTGCCATGGATCTTCTCTAAGATCGTTGGATCTTCTTGATTGATCAGAGAACCACTCTCTAATACCACTTGTTGGCCCTTTTGGTACGACAGCAAGCTAACCTAGAAGGGGGGGGGTGAATAGGTTTTCTGAGATCTGAAACAGAAATTTAAACACAGAAAATTATCACTTGAATGTTTGGTTAGTTGAGTATGATAGAGAGTAGCGGTGCGGAAGCAAATAAACAATCATACAAAGAACAAATGAATTTATCCTGGTTCGGCCATTCCCATATGGAAGTCCTACGTCCAGTCCCCAAGCAATCTCTTGGGATTTTACTAACCAAGGGTACAGTCCCCCTCAAGGACATACAACACCCAGCACCCTAGCTGTTCTTTTCCTTTCCCAGGCAAGAAGGCAGCCCACTTCTCTTACAGGTCAAGAAGCCAACCTCCTGGTACAAAACCCAGTGCGGTTTTGCTAGACTTAAACCCCAGCTAGGTTCTACACTGAGTACAGTCCCCCAGTGGACAGAAATCTTTCTTAGAAAAGAAAGAACAAAGCTAAGAGTTTTACAAGAATGGACTCTGACCCAGAAACTCTCACCAAAGAACTCTCCCGAAGAATTACAATGACCACAGAGAGGGATTGAAGAGAGGAAGGCTTGAAAGCTTTGAAAACTTCTGCTATGAACAACTTCTCTTGATTGGTCTTGAGCTCTTCTCTCTTTCTTTGAGTGCATGTGGAGTTGAGGTTTCTCACAATGTACACTCTTTTAAAGATCTTCAGGATAGCTCTCTCATTTTGTTCTTCTGCCTTGCTTCCATTTTATATGAGTAGCTTTGAATAGAGTCGTTGGAACTCTTCTAGTCGTTGCTGATTTTTCTATTCTTCTTCTTCTGACTGTCAGCCACTTTGTGGTCTTCGAGGTCTGCAACCATAGAAGAAGGTGTTTAGATCAAGAGTGTTTCTGTCAAAAAGGCTCACACTTCTGTATTTTCTACTGTCACCCAGAAGTGGTAGGTAAGCCCTCTTTGTCTGACAGGAGAGAAGAGATCTAGAGATATAAAAAAGATCTTCTGTTAGAAAGATAGAAGATTACGCAAATGAAAATATTTGACTTTTTACTAGATGCCAAAAACATTTGAAATATAAAGAAAACGATGTTTAAGTTGAAATCTATGTTTGAACAGAATCCATGTTCTAATGAAATCCATGTTTCAACGGAGTTGATGTTTCAGTGAAATCCATGTTTGAACCGAATCCATGTTTAAGTGAAATCCATGTTTTCAAGGGAATCGATGATTAAGTGAAATCGAGGTTTAAGTGAAATCGATATTTGAGTAAAATCGATGTTTGAGCTGAATCCATGTTTTCAAGGGAATTGATGTTTGAGTGAAATACATATTTTCAAGGGAATCGATGTTTAAGTGAAATCGATCTTTAAGTGAAATCGATGTGGCACTTTGTGAATTGAAATCGATGTATATTGAATAGACATCGATTTATCTTTTCAGTGCAAATCACACATCAATAATTTCATAAATTTATATTTATTAGAAAGCATGATATTTAATTTATTAGAAAATATGATATTAAATTTATTAATATTTAATTAGTCATAAGTTTTGTTATCACCAAAATACCATAAATTTTATTTATTAGGAAAATATGACATTAAATATATTTAATAATATTTAATTAATCATAAGTTTTGTTATCACCAAAATATAAGGGTACAAGATGAGAGTGGTTCAACAACTTTACTGCATTCGTTTCTCAAATAGAGCCTAGGACAATCAATGATGCACTGGTTGATGAGTCTTGGATCCTAGCTATGCAAGAGGAACTTAACCAGTTCCATTGCAGCCAGGTCTGGACTCTTGTCCCTAGACCTTCTGACCATCTAGTTATTGGGACTAGATGAGTCTTCAGAAACAAAATGGATGAATTAGGAGTAATCACAAGGAACAAGGCCAGACTGGTAGTGTGACAACCCAAAGTTATATTTATTGAAAATTTAGATAAAAGTGATGATTTTGACTGTTAATCACAATCACTTTCATAAGATATAATTATCTTTAATTTAGGATTATTTTGATATTAATAATATTATTCCAGTGTTGTCTTCAGAGGTGCGCACTCCGACAGGGCGTCACCGGAGTTGGTAACGGAATAGAATCCAAAAAACATCATAATTTCCAAAAAATGTGCTGGTTCTAGAAATCTAAATATCCAGAATTATGACGCACGGATATCAAGATTAAGTCAAAACAATGATTTTCTGGGCAATTTTTGCTAGGTGAAAAATTAATTTAAAAAATTAAACTAAAATCATCATAATTTGTAAAACCTTTCAATTAGCCTATGTTTGAAATTTCAACTTGATTGGACATCATTGGGTACAAGAATATAGGGACAAAAGGACCAGCTGAATTAACCTCTATTTACGTAACCCATATTTCTTGAATATTGCTTACGTAGTCTTGGACGTAAGACTCGTTTTACATTGTGTAAGAGGCTTACATGTATCCTAATACGTGTGAGAGGAGTAAAAGCCCAAGGTTTACGTGGCTGGGCTGTAAGAAGATGGGGTTTTACCGCGGTAAGTGGATGGCTACATGCCATACATGCATGAGATTTTAACCTGTATAAATACCTTTCTATGCACACTCTCACAAGAGTTTACCCACTTGTTCCTCCATCTACCCTGCTGCTGTCTTTGCCATGCTGTAGCTATTGTTTCTCCTGCTATAGCTGCTACGACTTCTCTTGCTGCTCCTATTGCAGTTGCCGCTACTACAACAGCTGCTGCTACAGCTGTGTCTTTCGTTGAGGAGAAGAAAAGGGACCTCCATCTTTCCTAAGTCATGTAGGATTTCTTTCCTTCTTGTCTCCTTCTTTTGTTAAGAACCTTGTGTCTAAGTGTCTTACCATATTCCTATCTTGACTTTTGTTCAGTAGAAACCAATAGGAATAGCTTTCTCTTCTGTGATCATGTTTCTTTTAGTTTATGTCCATGTTTTTAGTTGAAGTTCATGTGCACTTGATGTGGACTTTCCACTAGATGTAAGGAAGAAGCTCTTAGAAGAGTTGTACATACAATGACCTTCCTTTCATAAGTTTTCCATGCCACCCATGCTGTAAGATTTTTCTCCTACTGTTCCATCTTTTTCTTTATGTATGATGTGTTAGGGATTGTATATAAGATCCATTAGGTGTTGTTTAATCCTTCATAGAATCATACGAATCCTTTGAAGTGTTCCTGAATTGATGTTAAACCATTCCTGGAAGCAAAACATGTGGCTGTCGACAGACAGAACCCATGTGTCGACAGGTATCATGCTTCCAGAACCCAGAATTCGAGAAGAACCAATAGATGTCGACAGATAGAACCCACCTGTCGATAGATGACAGTCATCTGTTGACAGCTACCTATAGTCTGTCGACAGCTAAGGGCCAAATTCCATAATCCAATTATGGATGGGTCAGTAGCTGTCGACAGCCACCTTATTGTTGGTTAACTGCCATCGACTCCCTTAGGGAATCGCTGCCACTATGCTGTTATGGGGCAGCATAGTGACATCGGGGCTGGCAACCCAACCCGCCGCAGGGGTTAAAACCCTGTGCGAAGCCCCTCATGCCGACCACAACGTTGACGTGGTGCTTTGCGCTTCCGCCATAAAGATTTGGCTACCGCCTTCACTACCAGCTCGAGCTTTTGGTGCAACGGTAAGGGGCTTGGTCCAACAAGTGGTATCAGAGCGAGGTTGCGGGTTCGATTCCCCCGGGTGCCGCTGGGGGGGAGTTTGTTGGTTAACTGCCATCGATCCCTTAGGGAATCGCTGCCACTATGCTGTTATGGGGCAGCATAGTGACATCGGGGCTGGCAACCCAACCCGCCGCAGGGGTAAAACCCTGTGCGAAGCCCCTCATGCCGACCACAGCGTTGACGTGGTGCTTTGCGCTTCCGCCTTAAAGATTTGGCTACCGCCTTCACTACCAGCTCGAGCTTTTGGTGCAACGGTAAGGGGCTTGGTCCAACACTTATGGTTGTCGATACACCAGTCTGTGATTCTATTATGAACCATCCTTGTCCGTTAGAGGTGACATACCATTATATTCTCCAAACAAGTTGTTTTCCTCATTTCTTGGATTCTAACTACTATACCACTGAGAGGAAGCATTTAATTGTCGTCCACATCCAACTATGGATTGTTCTTGGATACTCCCAGTATGATTGTTTCCTACATGACTACAACTTCCTAAAGTCATTGGCATTGACTAATAAAACTTTGTTACATAACTGTGTACCATACTTGAATGTTTAACAGAAATGATTTGTGATGACAACTTTGGGTCTTTGAACTCATTTGAGATATATGCCAGTGCAAGTGGGGCTGAACCAGTCCCGGGAGGAGCAACCGAATTCATTTACTGGTCGTACGGAATGATAATGGATCTATTGTATGTTTGGCATTGCATCATACTTGCATGATTGGTCATCATCTTATTATGTCATGAGTTGATTATGTACTTGAACCAAAATGTGATTACAATCCTGAATTTTTTTTCTGTGCAATCTTAATTCAATACTCTTTTTCTACGATTGTTGTCTATTGATATGCGTATATGATCATCCTTAATATCCAACACTACTATTAGTCAAGTTTCCTGCTTAACTCTTTGGTTATCTTAATCCTTTTGATTGGAAGGGTGAATCCAACTGGGCACAATTGCTCATTAAATCTTACTTTTTCTGGTGATCAGGAAGAGCCTAGCTCTTAAGGGGGGTGTGCTGAGCATGACGAACTAACCTTGGAATCCGATAGACCACTTTTTGAGGATTATAGTATAGACAGAAATGTTATTTTGTTTTCTTTTTCTCACTCCTCCTATAGACTGTAGTGAGGACTATTATGTATATAAAGCTTCCGATGTAATGGTGACATTTGTTTGTATAATCTAAGTTCTATTTCTTAAGTCTATTTTCTATCATTTTTCGATAAATGGATATTTATTGGACGTAACAGGTAGCACAAGGATATTCCCAAGAGGAAGGAATTGATTTCGATGAAACATATGCTCCAGTTGCTAGATTAGAGGCTATTAGAATCTTGTTAGCATATGCATGTCTCTTAACATAAATTTATTTCAAATAGATATTAAAAGTGCTTTTCCAAATGGTTTCACAAAAGAAGAAGTCTATGATGAGCATCCACTAGGTTTTGAAGATAATAAATATCCAAATCATTTTCCATTTAAAGAAAGCATTATATGGTCTGAAACAAACTCCAAGAGCTTGGTATGAAAGATTAAGTGCTTATCTTAAATCACATGATTTTTCAAAAGGTAAAGTAGATATCACATTATTTATTAAGAAATTTCAGAAGGAATCATAATTGTCCAATATATGTTGATGATATTATTTTTGGTTCTACTAATGAATCACTCTACAAATTCTTTGACAATCTTATGCAAAGTGAGTTTGAGATGAGTATGATGGGTGAGCTTAATTACTTTCTTGGGTTGCAAATCAAGCAGACCAAGGAGGGTACTCACATCTATGAAACTAAATATATGTCAGATTTTCTATCTAAGTATGGTTTTGACAAGTGTAAGCCCTTAGGAACACCCATGAGCTCAGGTATTAAGTTAGATAGTGATCCAATTGGTAAGAAAGCAGATCAGAAGATCTATAGAGGCATGATTGGGTCATTACTCTATCTTACTGCAAGTAGACCACACATAATGTTCAGTGTATGTTTGTGTGCTAGATTTCAAGATGATCCAAAAGAATTGCATGTTTATGCTGTTAAAAGAATTTTTAGATATCTTATAAATATAAGTAATTTGGTTCTATGGTATCCCAAGTGTTCTAAATTTAAATTGCTTGGGTATAGTGATGTTGACTATGCTGGATGCGAGATAGATAGAAAAAGCACTAGTGGTACTTGTCAAATTCTTGTAGGATGTTTGATTTCTTGGTCCTCCAGAAAACAAAACTAAGTAGCCTTGTCCACAATAGAAGTAGAATATATTGCAGTTGGAAGCTGCTGCATTCAACTAGTGTGGATTAACCACCAACTGGAAGACTATGGTCATGAACTTCAAGAAATTCCAATGCTGTGTGACAACACCAGCGCAATCAACCTGACCAAGAATCCAATCCAACACTCAAGAACCAACCACATTGAGGTCAGACATCATTTCATCAAGGACCATGTAAGTAATGGAGACATTTCACTTGAATTCATCCCTACAGATAGTCAATTAGCAGATATATTCAATAAACCTCTTCTTGAAGATAGATTTACATCTATAAGAAGATAAATAGGTATGTGCAATCCTGATTAAAATTTTTACTGCATGCTTCTTTCATTATAGAATCTCTCTAAGCTCTGTATTGTGACTCTCATGCAGTCGGAGTCTATATTTTGTTCTCTTTTCGGCAATTAATTCATTTAATCACATACACATTCCCTTTCATTATTGGGACCCCTTTGAATCTTTTCCAATTCTCCTGTCGACATCCTCCTACTTCCCAAGTTCACTCCATCATCACCACATGTTGAGACCCAGCCTAGGTCTTAGGGGGAGAGTACTAGAATCTGAATGATGTGGTTCAGTTAAAAAATGAAGCAGTCTGTCCCTCTTAGGACTACTCTGTTAGATGATCATCAGTACCATAAGAAAATCTGCTGCTATCATCGCCAGCATGTTAAGTCTCACAGGAAAATCCCTTCCATAGGAACATCTTACAAAATAGATCCTTGTAAGTTTGAAAACTTCTTCCCTAACAAAGAGAAGAATCTATGGGATCTTCTTCAGCCTTTTCTGGCTCGCATTCCTCCTTCTCCTTATCTCTCTAGCTCCACCTTTACTACTTTACAAAGAGGGAGAATCGTCATATACTCCATGATGTATACCCCATGATCTCCTTATCTCTATCTCCCAAGCTTGTTTCTCCACATTTCCTGTCTATCTTGACCTTTTTGTTAATGTCACAAAGGAGGAGAAAGAAAATGAACATCAATGCTCTTGTATTTTTGGAAGAAAGAAAATAAGAAACAAACAAGGCAGAGATCAACTGTTATGCAAAATAAAATTTATTTTCCACTTAAAAGTTTTTGTCATTAACAAAAAGGGGAGAATTGTTGAGCAACTATCTATTTTTCTAAACAGTTAATTATGATATTTTTGTTATGACAAAACCTTTTAATATCTATTGTTTTAAACATTTTATTTTTGGCTATAACAAAACCTTTTAATATCTATTATTTAAACATTATGTTTTTCTTATAACAAAACTTTTTAAACATTATATATGACAAATCTTCTAAATAAGTTGATCAGAATATGCATTTTGTTGAACTGTATAAACATTTGTCTAAATTCATGCTTACACAGAACCTAAGAATTAGCAGAACGAAATCTCTCCAAGTCCACAATGCTCACTATATATCATACTGACTCCGACTTCGGACTCCAACTTCCATATAGTTGAAGTTCTCATATGTCATATCACACTGTGGTTGAACAGTGGCTGTCGACAGATGTTCATCAGTTGTCGACAGGTACTGCAGTATATGTGTCTTCCAGAACTGCATTTCAGAATCAGAGGTTGGGCTGTCGACAGATGAAACCTTCCTGTCGACAGCTGCTGGTTTCCTCAAATTTCTCCAAGTCCACATCAACTCTGTTCAAACATTGATTTCACCTGTACATCAACGCACTTTGAACATCGATTTCACTTATACATCAACTCTCTTTGAACAACGATTTCACTTAAACATCAACTCTCTTCTAACATCGATTTCACTTGTACACCAACTCTCTATGAACATCGATTTTACTTGAACATCAACTCTTTTCTAGCATTGATTTCACTTGTACACCAACTCTCTATGATCATCGATTTCAGTTGAACATCAACTCTCTTAAAAAATCGATTTTAGTTGAACATCAACTCTCTTTAAACATCGATTTCACATGAACATCAACTCTCTTTAAACATCGATTTCACTTGAACATCAACTCTCTTTAAACATCGATTTCACTTGAACATCAACTCTCTTTAAACATCGATTTCACTTGTACACCAACTCTCTATGAACATCGATTTCACTTGAACATCAACTCTCTATGAACGTTGATTATGTTTAAACATCAACTCTCTTATACATGGATTATGTTCACATCGATTACAGTCATTCAAACATCGATTCCCCTTGAACAACGATTGTCTTATGTTTAAACATCGATTGTATCTCATATCAACTTCTGTATTTGGAAAATACTTTTGCTTCTATCATTTACCATAGAACTTGATAAGTTTGTGCAAGTTCTGACATTTGTAATCCATTACTGAATCAAGGTCAGATTTTTATAACGTAGTGATCGTTCGGACTGAGGCTTATCAGTTCTGGTGGTTAGTGTGTGGTCTTTAACTTGTGTTTGGAGTGTTTCATAGGTTGTTTGGGCACTGTGGGCTGAGAACTCGGGCCCAGAGCACCCACTGGTTCTCTGTCTGTGAACGCGACGGGGGTGAACGTCACGTTCTGAACGCGACGGTTCAGGGCGTCGCGTTCACGTTGCCGCTATTTGGTGTCATTTGGCTGCATGCCCACCGTGTGGCACGCACAGGGCAGCCGGTTTGCGTCAGCGGTGAGAAGGCGACGGCCCATACCATCGCGTTCTTGTCACGATAGCTTGTGCGTCTCATTCTTAACTCTATAGAGTTAAGAACTTAGGTCGGCCAAACATAGCTCAAAAAGCTCTGCTCGGCCAAGAGAGGGTTTTGCAGTTGGTTCTGGGGGGATTTCAGGTTTTGGAGTTGGTTTCGGCATGTTCTCATCACGAGGACGTAGTACAGAGCAGGGGAAACGCCGAACCGTTGTTGTTCTTTGTGTACTTCACGTATATAGGGAGATTCCACCATGTTTCTCATTCTAGATAGTATGTTTAGCATGTTTATTCCATGGAATGAGTTTTAGATGTTAGATGGCATGCTAGTGTAACTGTTAGACTATTTATAAATGCTCTATATAGATGTTTGCATGGTTTGTGTGGGGTATCCAGAGACGGAACCCTAGAGTTGGGGCTTTGTCTGTAAAGGCAACGGCTTAGGTTGTCGCGTTCAGAACGCGACAGCTCGACCCGTCGCATTCTGCTTCAGAACGCGTCGTATTGAGGCGTTGCGTTCTAAAGGCGACAAAGCACCCCGTCTCCTTCTAGCTTTCGAAGGCTATAAGTTTGTGCATAGTTTCATGATTATCGTTTGGTTTTATTTCTTATTCGTGAAGTTAAAATGCAGTGCGTAGGCACGTTTTGAGATTGAGGAATGTCATGTTTGCTTGGTTTGTGAGTACGTGGCGAGTATACGACGCCTTCCGTGGTTACCTCTCTAGTTGGGTACGCCAGGTTTTGTGTGCGCCAGACACGTTAGTGCTCAAGGTTTGTCACAGTATTGTGCGTACCATCGAGGTCTATGCCGTCTTCCTAGACACCCTCACTCTTGTGTAGAGTTGTACGTCCGGCTGAGGGAAGACCATAGAGGGACAATGAGTTGTGAGATTTTTTGTTTAGTCGCTTGTAGCACACTCGTGGTTGGGGGCACAGACATCACTAGACATACTAGGCCCCAACTAGTCCTGTTTTCCCAGTGCCTCACTTTAGGGAGCTCGAGTCGGAGTCCCTAAAGGTGCCAGGCATGGGCCTGTGGTGGTGTGGTCCACAGGTGTGGTGTTGGTTGGTCTCCACAGTTTCTTGACCTTGTTGTGGTGGAGCAGTAGCTGCACCTTTCATCTGTGGATGCAAGACTGAGAAGTAGTCCTGTGTGGTTTGTCCAGGTTAGTTGCTAGTGTCGCGAACCTGTCTTCGTGACCCGAGTGTGGTGTTACCCTACTCTTGCTCGTATACTTGAACGAGGTTTGCCGTTTACTTGTTAAAGGTTGATTTCTTTTAATAGTTTGACACATAAGTTATTTACAGTTTTTATATCATGTGTAGGTGGCACTATAAATTACTTAGTATAGCTTCTTGCTTCTTTACATTGTGAGTTTGGTTTTGTACGGCTTTTGGGGGTGTTTCGCTACTAAGCCAGTGACTTGTAAGGCTCACTCGTACTCCTTTCAGGTGAGAGAGAGTAGTAGGGTTCTCATCCCTCATATAGTTCAGAGCTGCATCGTAGTGGAGTTGGGCTTCCACCTCCAGCAGTCTAATCCTTACTTTCTATTCACCTCGGGGTATGCCCCAAGTTGTTGTACTATATATTTGACTCTAGTTGAGGACTGGCTATGTATATTTCATGTAAATATTTTTGAGATGTGTAATCTTATATATATTTGAGGTGTTTTTTTTATATTTCCATAGACATATGAATGATATCTCTTGCGAAGCTACGGCTTGTTCGCAGGAGGCAGAGATGGGTCAAGCTCGTTATTAGCTTAAAGGGTTTGAATGGTGAGGAGTGCTACGGTTGGTATCAGAGCAAGGTCCGTGTGAATATAAAGGAATCGAAAATTTACATAGCCTGGTGTAATGCCCTCGAATTTTGCCCTCCTACTTTCGGTCATGTGTTGTGTAAATGACTTGTGCATGGTGCCATGTATATGTATGTATATCGATATGTATGTAATTATTTTTGTATATATATATTTATTTATTTGAGTACTGTAGTTCATAAATATATGTGTTTATTACGTATATGTTCTTTTATTTACTTGTGTAGATAGTATTTAAGTATACATAATAATTGCAAGTATGAATATAGTATATATATATATATATATATATATATATATATGATTCTGGATATTTCTGTGTTCTGGCCAAAAGAGCATTGGCGTCAACATGCATGGACGTGCATGGGGATGTCAGCGTCCAGATCAATGGACGTTAACTACTGGTAGGCGGCCAGGTATTGATGACCAGCCTGTCCCCATGTAATTTTAATTAATTACATATGTATTTTGGTGATTAACAAAACTAAACTAGATTTTATCAATAATATCTAATTAATATTTTATAAGTCTTAAGTACAGGAAAAATACCAAGGTCAAACAAGCAATAAAGGTATGCATTACTTCTCTGAAGCCTTAATCTTTTAAACATGATATTTCTCAGAGTCTGTATCGATTTCTGTTGAAGATCGTAACGATTTCTTTGTAAGTATAACGATTCTATAAGTCATCGCAATGATTTCTTTAGAAAGTGTAACGACTTACCTGTCATAATGATTCTATAAGTCATCGCAACGATTTCTTTAGAACTCGCAACGACTTGCTCGCCGTAACGATTCTATAAGTAATCATAACGATTTCTTTAGAACTCGCAACGACTTGCTCGCCATAACGATTCTATAAGTAATCATAACAATTTCTTTAGAACTCACAACGACTTGCTCGCCGTAACGATTCTATAAGTAATCATAACGATTTCATTAGAACTCGCAACGACTTGCTCGCCGTAACGATTCTATAAGTAATCATAACGTTTCTTTAGAACTCGCAACGACTTGCTCGCCGTAATGATTCTATAAGTAATCATAATGATTTCTTTAGAATTCGCAACGACTTGCTCGCCGCAACGATTCTATAAGTGCTCATAACGATTTGCATTATGATTTCTTAAGCGCTCATAACGATTTGCTTTATGCAACAATTTCTTACGCGTTCATAACGATTTGCTTTCTATAACGATTTGTTAAGTGTTTCACAACGATTTTCTATATCTCATAACTACTTGGTCAATCTATCTTATTCATAACGATTTCATAAGTCATATAGCCATCAATTTCATATCTAATATCGACTTGATATCTTATTCATCCTAAAAGCGTTGACTAGTCAAAGTCCACGTCTATATCTCTCTGACACTCCTGCATTTATGAGATCTGAACGTACCTCTGTATGCATTCAGACTATATCATCCATTATAGTGCATCTTCTGTTAATATCTTTTAGAAGAAACTATTTAGCATGCTATTTTGGTGAATATTCTTATCAATGTTTACTGACAACTAAAGACAGCCTAGCTGTCTACTGTTCTAGCATTTAATTTATGCAGGGTCCTATAGACGTTCTGTCATACAACGTTGGACCATACAGAAGGCAGAAGACATTATCTATTTGCGTGCTCAAATGGATAAAAGATTGTTGAAGCTTCCAAATGTCAAGCAGTCTAACGTCTACCAATCTAAGAGACAACGGTTACATCAACGGCCGGATTTCAAAAGGAGATATAAATTCAAGACAGAAGAGAAGAATAACAACCAACCAAGTAGAGAACACTCGTTCAAGCAAATTCAAATCTTCTGATAGAGTCCTAAGAGCCAAGAACATGATTCCTCCTTGTGTTGCTCTTTGCTCTCCACTCTGTAGTGAAAATCCTGAGAGAGCTTGTGTAGTTCTGAGAGTGTGCTTAGCTTAGAATCTTTGCTCTCAGTGCTAGTTGCTTCAGATCTTGGCTTATTTAAAAGCTTGATCTAAGGGCTTGATCATATTCCACTCTCTTGGTGTTGTTACCCTTCGGTTGTGAAGGAAGACCTGGTTGTATCCAGGGTGGTGTTTCCCTTCGGTTGTGAAGGAAGACCTGGTGGTATCCAGGGTGTTGTTTCCCTTCGGTTGTGAAGGAAGACCTGGTGAGGTATCCAGGGTGGTGTAATTCCCTTCGGGTGTGAAGGAAGACCAGCTGAGCTGGGTGTTGTTGCATCCTTAGGGGACTGTACCCTAGTTAGTGAAATCCTAAGTTGTTGCTCGGGACTGGACGTAGGACTCCTAAGGAGAGGAGGTCCGAACCAGGATAATCCTTGTGTTGTGTGATTGTCTTCTTTGTGTGTTTGATATTTAAACTAACAGTCACTAACCTCCTTCGAAGAATGTTTGTGTGAGTGTTTTTAGTTACAGGTATCTTTTAGATTATTTTCTTAAAAGACCCATTCACCCCCCCCCCTGGGCTCGTCAACTGGGCAACAAGTGGTATCAGAGCGAGTCTCTTCGAGAAAGAAAGGATCCAACGATCTGAAGAGTAAAGATCCATGGCCGCCCAAGGTAACATTGAAGGTCAGTCTGTCAACCGACCCCCTCTCTTCGATGGTGAAGATTACACATATTGGAAAACCAGAATGGAGTATTTTCTGCAAGGCCACGACTATCAGATTTGGTCCATAATAGAAGAAGGTGATCTCCTGGTCACAAAGGAGAAAGCTCAGTGGACAGATGATGACAGAAAGAAGATCTCCTTAAATTGCAAAGCAAAGAGCATCTTATGCTGTGCTCTAAGTAAGGAGGAGTTCAACAGAGTTTTAGCCTGCAAATCCTCAATGGAAATGTGGGAAAAGCTCAGGATCACATATGAAGGCACAGACAAGGTAAAGGAAACAAGAATCGACATTCTTATCACTCAGTATGAGAGATTTCAGATGCAATCAGGTGAATCTATAACTCAAATGTTCAGTCGGTTCACTGACATCACAAATGGACTAGCTGGTCTGGGGAAAACCTATGAGATTGGAGACTGGTGAGGAAAATACTTAGATCCTTACCGTCCTCATGGACCCCAAAGTCACAGCAATAGAAAAAGCTAATGACCTGAAGAGAATGTCAGTAGAAAAGCTCATTGGGTCCCTCATGGCCCATGAGATCAACATGGAAAGGCTAGGAGAGTCCTCTAGCAGAAAGAAGCACTCCAACGCCTTAAAAGCTAAAGAAGTTTCACCAGAAGCAAGTTCAGATGAGAGTAAAAGTGATGTGGACAGCGAGAATGAGGAAGCAATTGTCTAGAAGATTGCAGCGGATTTTGGCTAAGAAGAAGAAGTTCCAATCTGGTAGAAGGTACTTCAAAAGGAATAAGGACTTCAAGAAGTCATATGGAAAAGATGAAGAAAGAGAACCCATCTGCTATGAATGTAAAAAGCCAGGACATCAAAGCTGAGTGTCCAAAGATCAAGAAATCGGAGGTCAGGAAGAAAGACAGCTCCAAGAAGTTCAGAAAGTACAAAAAGAAGGCAATGGCAGCAGCATGGGAAAACAGTAGTGACTCAGACAGTGAGTCAAGCTCCTGCAGCGATGAAGAAGAAGCCATTTGGCTCTCATGGCCAATGCCAAGACAAGGTAACTTCTGACTCCTCTTTTGATTCATGCAATGGTTCAGATTCCGATAGTTTAGAAGAGGCTTTCAACGAACTATATGAAAAATATAAAGAAGTAACCAAACTATTAAAGTAAGCAAGAAAAACATAGCCTGTATAGAAAATACAAACTCAGATCTAAAATCAGAAAATGAACAATTAGAAAGTCAAATAACTGAACTTAAAAGAAGAAATGAACTGTTATGTGAAGACCTAAAATCTAAGAATGAACAAATAACTAAATTAGAGAAACAAGTAAGTTAAGATGAACTGAAAACTGAAATCAAAACACTAACAGAAGAAAATATACAGTTCTAGCACATTAGAAAAATTCACCAATGGTAAAAACTCCCTCATATTAAAAGGTGCTAGAAATATCAGGTAAGAAGAAAAATGGATTAGGATATACACCCCCAGATAATCAAGAAACCATAGTTTATCCTAAAACATATCCAACACCAAAATTTGTACCTGAACAAGATATAGCATACAAAGCTGATTTCAATATATAGAAAAAGTAACCAAATTATCCTGCTGTGGTCACTGCAACAAGTTAGGACATATCATAACGACATGCCCAACAAGATATAAGAAATGGATAATAAAAAGTAAAATCAATGATACTAACCCATCAGGACCCAAAAGAATTTGGGTACCTAAAACTTGATGTTTTTATTTCAGGTTATCCCTCGAGCATTCAAATGGTATTTAGATAGTGGGTGCTCAAGGCACATGTCAGGAAACCAGAAGTTATTCTCTCATCTCCAAGCTGAAGAAGGAACATCACTTATGGGGATAATGGGAAAGGAATAGTGATAGGCAGTGGCTCTGTGAATAACAAGGAAAAACAGTCATAGAAGATGTGTTATTAGTCAAGGGATTGAAGCACAATCTCATTAGCATCAGCTAGCTGTGTGACAGAGGCCATCAGATCAAGTTTCAAGAGTCAAAATGCAGCATACTGAAGGATGAAGCAGTCATCTTTGAAGCTAATAGAGAAAAGAATTTGTATGTGCTCTATCTTGAGGAACTCAAGGAACAAAACGTCTGTCTGGCAGCAAATAAGGATAAATCTACTGAATTATGGCACAGACGACTAGGTCATTGCAGCATAGATGGCATGAGAAAATTGCTGAAGAGGAATCTTATGGAAGGTCTACCTAAGGTCAGTGCAAAAATGGATGGTGTCTGTAGACCTTGTGCTAAGGGAAAGCACACCAAGAGCTCCTTCAAGTCAAAGACGGTGGTGACCACCTCAAAACCCTTAGAGCTCCTTCATATGGATCTATTTGGGCCAATGAGAACTACCAGTTGGAGGAAAGAACTTTGGATTTGTCATAGTCGATGACTACTCAAGATTCATATGGGTATCATTCGTAGATCATAAAGATGATACTTTCAAAAACTTTGTCAGTTTCAGCAAGAAAGTCCAGAAAGATTAGAAGTTCAGCATTATGTCTATCCAATCAGATCATGGTAGTGAATTTCAGAATGAAAAGTTTGCTAGATTCTGTGATGATCAGGGAATTGAGCATAATTTCTCAGCACCAAGAACACCACAGCAAAATGGTATCGCTGAGAGAAAGAATAGAACCCTATTGGATATGGCAAGAACTATACTCTCAGAATATGATCTGCCAAGATACTTCTGGGCTGAAGCAGTCAACACAGTAAGCTATATTATCAACCAAGTAATGATCAGGCCAATCCTGAAGAAAACTGCATATGAACTGTTCAAAGGCAAAAAGCCAAAGATCAGCCACTTCAGGACTTTTGGATGTCCTTGTTTCATCCACAACAATGGAAAAAGGGACATTGGTATGCTGGATGTCAAATCAGATGAAGGCATCTTCATGGGGTATACCTCTAAACCCAAAGGCTATAGAGTATTTAATAAATGCACTTTGTTAATTGAACAGTCTGTACATATTATTTTTGATGAAACTAACCCTTCCTTGAGAAAGGAAGAAGATAGTGATAATGATGATACAGATGAGCTATCCAAGAAACTAAAGACTACATCAATTGAGGACAAGGATGATCCACCTCTGGAAGACATGCAACAAAAGGAAATTACACATGAAAATCTTCCAAAGGAATGGAGACACAAGAAAGATCACCCACTCAAAAATATTATTGGTGATCCATCTGTAGGGGTAAGAACAAGAGGTAATGTAATTCCCTGTGATTACCTAGCATTTGTTTCTCAAATAGAGCCGAACAGTCAATGAAGCTCTTTGTGATGAATCTTGGATATTAGCCATGCAAGATGAACTAAATCAGTTCAAGAGAAACCAGTATGGTCACTTGTTCCTAGACCATCAGACCATCCAGTCATTGGCACCAAATGGGTGTTCAGAAATAAATTGGATGAAACTGGTGTAATCTTATGAAGAAGGCCAGATTGGTAGCTCAAGGCTATTCTCAAGAGGAAGGCATAGATTTCGATGAAACCTATGCACCTGTAGCTAGACTTGAGGCTATTAGATTACTACTTGCATATGCATCAGCATTAGATTTAAAACTATTTCAAATGGATGTCAAATCTACATTTCTAAATGGTTTCATAAAAGAGGAAGTTTATGTGAACAACCCCCAGTTTTGATGATACAGAATTTCCTAATCACGTTTTAAACTTCATAAGGCATTATATGGTTTAAAGCAAGCACCTAGGGCTGGTATGAAAGGCTTAGTTCTTTTCTTCTAAATCATGGTTTCAATAGAGGTCAAGTAGATAGCACTCTTTTCATAAATTCAAAGGTCAAACACATACTACTGGTCTAAATTTATGTAGATGATATTATTTTTTGTTCTACTGATGAATCCCTTTGCAAGTATTTTGAAAAGTTGATGCAGGGAGAATTTGAATGAGCATGATGGGAGAACTTAATTATTTCCTTGGACTACAAATCAACAAGGAAAGGAAGGAACTCACATCTGTCAAGCAAAGTACACAAAAGAACTCTTGAAGAAATTTTGATTCGATAATACCAAACCACTGTCAACACCAATGAGCACATCAATAGGATGGACAGTGACAAAGATGGTAAGAAAGTAGATCAAAAGATCTACAGAGGTATGATAGGTTCACTACTCTATTTGACAGCTAGTAGACCTGACATCTTGTTTAGTGTATGTATGTGTGCTAGGTATCAAGCAGATCCTAGAGAATCTCATTTAATTTCTGTGAAAAGAATATTTAGATATTTAGCAAGAACTCATGACTTAGGTCTGTGGTATCCAAAATGTGTGAAATTAACTTAGTAGGTTATCTGATGCTGACTATGCTGGATGCAAATTAGATAGAAAAAGCACCAGTGGTTGTTGTCAATTTCTTGCAGGATGTTGATGCTTTGGTCTTCAAAGAAACAAAATTCAGTGGCACTATCTACAGCTGAAGCTGAATACATAGCTGCTGGAAGTTGTTGTACACTCTTATAGATAAAGCAACAACTTGAAGACTTCGGATTAAACATCAAATCCATCCCACTGTTGTGTGACAACACCACTGCCATTAATCTTACCAAGAATCCAGTTCAACATTCAAGGACCAAGCATATTAGGTTAGATATCATTTATTCGTGATCATGTAGCAAATAGTAATATTGAAATATCTTTATTGATACAAATGGTCAGTTAGCAGACATTTTCACAAAAGCCTTACCCGAGGAGAGATTCACATCTCTTAGAAGGGAATTAGGCATGTGTAATTTGTAAAAAGGTCTGTTTAAAACTGGCACATTAAATTTCAGAATTAGTAGTTTTTCCCTCCATGGCTTTAAGCAAAAGAAATTCAAATTATCCTTTGTAACCGCTCTCTTATTGAAGTTGGTTTGAATGGTCAAACTCCTTTGTCATTTTCTGCCGCCGTGGCGCCTCTCTTTCCACAGTGCATTTATTTATTCATAAAATCGATGAGAGAACGATTCATATCTCATCTTCACCTTTTCCCTCTTTCGTCTGGTTACTTGAGCCGATGCCCTAGCAAGTTCGACATCGACTCTCTGCAAAGTTTGAAGCCTCTCTCTCCTTCCCGCGAATTTCTTGAGGGCTTTCACTCCTCCTTCCTTCTCAACCTCCAGAAAACTTCCTCACTAGATTCCATGGGCGCATCCTCAGTTTCTGGAAGTTTGGGTGGCTACAACGCCGAGTTCTTACTCCTGAGCAGCAGGAGAGGTTCACTTTCGTAAAGATGAAGCTGTGTGGAAATAAAGAGGTTGATATTGCAGATCTGGAGAAAAGTGGGATGCACAGTGTGGTGGCCGCAATTATCAGGATGCAATGGATGGGAATCACAACCATCTCGGAAGTAAGCTATCCAGACCTTGTTAAGGCTTTTTATGTGTGTTTGAAATCAGAGGCAGATGGATCCCTGACATCCTTTGTCAAGGGAATCCAAATCAGGATCGACCGTGAGTTTTTGAAAATCTAGTTGGTGTATGTACATCTGGTCAAGTTGAATCCACTCAGTGGATATTCAAGCGAAGGGTCGAGGTATCATTGGTCCAGACTTCAGGCTGAAAGATGGAAAGCTGGACATCAGCTAAATGCCTTCAATAGGATTTTACATTTCATAGTGTGTCAGATTCTGGCTCCGAGAAGTGCCACCTTCTCATCTTGTACCAGGCCGACTCAGACTTGATGTTTAGGCCATCCAAAATAGGGAAATCAATATGGCTGAAGTTATGATAGAAAGGATGAAGTTCGCCAGAGATCAGATTTGGGATACCAAGAGCAAGCTAAACTTTCACTGCCTTATGCTCACCCCTCACCAAAGTATTCAAACACTTTGGTACTGATCTATCAGGGGCAGTCACTGAGAAGATGGCCAAGCAATTAGGTCCAGAAACCTGAAGAAAAGCGGTTTTCATTTCAAAATGGTACCTGGTCTAAAGCTTCAGTAGCAGAGGGAGAGGCCATCATAGGTGATTTTCCTGAAGTTCAGGAAGAAGCAGCAGAACAAGCAGCAGAGAGCAGTCGGTAGCAGTCCAATCAGCAGCAGTAGAAGCTTCAGTAGCAATTGAGCCTGCAGCACCATTAGCTCCAGAATTAGTAGGATCACCTTTAATCGAAGCACCAGCAGAAGAAGCAATGGAAAGTGCAGCAGATCCCTTACCCACCTCCATCGTTGCCTCTATCCTTAAGAGGTATTGGATTCTATTCACTCCACTCCAGTCACTCTAGAGGCTGGCGGAGAATCAGTGGCAGAAGCTGTGGCATCAGGCCACATTGAAGAATCTCTTGTAATACCTGTTCAGGAGGAGCAATTAGATGCTCCTGATAATATTATTTTGGAAGAGGATGCTCCCATTCAGGGGAGCAAGAACCATGGAAAGGATGCTCCTGTTCAGGGGGAGCAATCAAAGGAAGGTCCAGTAGAAGCATCTCGCAGTGATGAGCCTATGGGCAGTGTACCAGCTGATGAAGACCTGCCTAATGCTCCGAATGATGCCAGAGATGGGGAGACAACAAGCTCCTCTGATTCTGATGATGATCAGCCTCCTCCAGCTTCAGAGGATAGAGACAAAGGGAAAGAAGTGGAGTCCGAAGTCCCACTCTTATCAAATACTCCATTTGAAAGGCAGATGAGGCAGAAAATCGTGATTAATTTGAAGCCTGTAATTGAGAGACTTGATGCCCAAGGAACTATTCTATGTTCTCTCCAATCAGATGTTAATTCATCTTCATGAGCCAAGCATCAGCTACAAGGGAAATTTCCAACATAAGAATGCCATGAAGTGGTTTCCAGGAAATGGGTACCATGAAAAATTTGCTGGGAGAAATTCTAAAGGCGTTGGAGCTCAAATTTCTCCTCCTCCACCTCCTGCAGCCCAGGTTCCGGAGTCAGGGCCATCAGCTCAGGAGGCAGGGCCAACAGGGCCAGAAGCAGCAGCAGCACCAGCAGAGGCAGCAGTAAATGTGCAAGGGCCATCTGGGCCAGCTGATCAGGTTGAAGGAACTCCAGGCCATCTAAGTAAGGGTCAGGGCCATCAGGGCCAATGGAGTGTGAATCAGTGCAGAAAGAGGCTGAAGAAGAGTCCTTGGCAACCAAGCCCCCAGCTCCCTCTTCTCCCTCTCTCCCACCTATTCCTCCATCTCCACCATCAGCTCCTACAGCTCCTCCTGCTCCACAAACATTCAAGAAGCCTCAATCTAGACCCATTTCCTCTCCCACTCCATTTCCTCCTCATTCCACCTCATCTCCTTGTCCTATTTTTGAGGCCCCTCCAGCATCCTCAGCTAGAGCCTCCTCCTCCTCCTCTGTCCCTCCCTTGGACCAGTTGATGACCTCCAACTACTTCACATTCTTTTCTTCATCCTACTCCTCACCCTCTTTCATCACTATCATACCTGAAAGAGCCCAACTCAACTCTCCCTTTATGGAAAGATAAAGGATGAGTTTGAAAGGGATCCTCAGGTCTGTGTTGAAGGTTGGAGAACATGTCTATAGGGCAGACTCTTCCATCCTGCCCCCCAAAGAGGAAACATACTCTACCTCCTCCATTTCCTCTGAACCTCAATACCCACCTTTGTGGTTTTCTCTCACAATAGACAACAAACATAATCCACTATATAGAGAATATCTCTCAAAGGTTGTTCTTGCAACTATCTTATCTTCCCTTTCTTAATCTCACAGATCACTTGCACACCATTCTACCTACCCTACACTTCTCTTACAAAATCAGAAAAATCCAGAATATTCTCTCTTGCCCACTCCAAATCAGAAGATCAATAGGGCAAAGGTCCCAAGGATCTCTTCAAGAAATTTATTATTGCCAAATCTGCTAGATTCCCTCCAGGGACCACTCCCTGACCTTATCAGTGTGGTTCAGGATATATCATAGGGAACTTTGGGCACCCTTCATTCAAAAGGAAATCAAAATGATCAGGCATTTCATGCTATTCAACAATTACAGATATGTCCATAGACTTCCAGAGGTTCAGCTTAGCCAATTCAGAAGGCCATTTCACCTCTGTCTCCGGATATCTCACATACTTCAGATGTTTAGGTAGATTTTGCTACCCTCCAAGTGCCTGAAAAATAGCCCTTCCTCAAATCCATTTCTAGTTATGGAATCCTCTGTAGGATCCATCATCTTTCAGCGTTTTGCCAGAGTAATGGGCAGAATTAGAGTATAGAATGCTGCCTGGTTGCTTTTCCTAGATTCCTATTTAGGGAATATCACCAGGGGCATGTAAGTGCTGAAGTTCTAGCCCCCATTCTGTCTGAATGTGAAAGGCTGACATCCTCAGAATGGTCCAAGTTCTACCCTTTGTCAGCTCAGTAGTTGTCTGCACTCAATGAAGCTCAGGCCAGGTAAGGCAAACCAGCTATCTCTCCAGCTACTTTCTTGGATATGAATTCTATACATCTTGTTAATGACCCTTTCAAAGTCTGGGAGGAAAGATACAAAGTATATGTAGCTCTTCAAAAGCTCTCAGAGATAATCACAATCATATCTTGTGTCCATGGATCAGTTTCTTACCTGTGCCAGCTTTGGCACTCGTCATTTCCTAGAGATGACTATGAAGAAGACTGCTTATGCTGATCTTCTCTACAAGCACCTAGATCTTCATCTCGAAAGGATGGCTTCCTCTATGGGACCAACCTACTCTGTCTTTTGGAGTTTTTAAAACCTTTTTTGAAGAGCAGGAAGCACAGGCATGGGAAACCATCTCCCATTTTACCTCTCTTTTGTCTCCTGCCTTCTATTTTACCTGTACCTCCACAAAGTTAATGAAATCTCCTTCTTTGTGTACTCCTATTTTTTTTTCTCTCTTCTTTCTTTTCGAAGATTGTTTTTTTCTTGCTCAATGACAAAAAGGGGGAGAAAATTAGCATGTCTAAAATACATTCTAATAATTTTAGCTTGTCATATCTCAGACTAATTTCAGATATTTTTTCATCCATGCTTATTGTTCAGTTTTGTCATCACCAAAAAGGGGAGATTGATGACAGTCTATCCCCATGTAATTTTAATTAATTACATATGTATTTTGGTGATTACAAAACTAAACTAGATTTTATCAATAATATCTAATGAATATTTAATAAGTCTTAAGTACAGGAAAAATACCAAGGTCAAACAAGCCATAAAGGTATGCATTACTTCTCTGAAGCCTTAATCTTTTATCATGATATTTCTCAGAGTCCATATCGATTTCTATTGAAGATCGTAACGATTTCTTTGTAAGTATAACATATTCCGTCATCGTAAAGATTTCTTGAGAAAGTATGTACGACTTGCCTGTAAACATAACGTTCTATAAGTCATCGCAACGATTTCTTTAGAACTCGCATGACTTGCTCACCGTAACGATTCATAAG
>JACBKR010000175.1:0-41863 GCA_014218235.1 Colocasia esculenta
AAATGCTTTTATTTTTGTATAGATGCATTTCTTTCATTGATAGAACTATGAGCAGAATTAGTTCCAGATTTTCTTTTTGCCTTGCTCAATGCATCTATGTTTTCATGAAGTTTTCTATTTTTTTTTTATTAAAGTTAATGACTCTTACACAAGGAAGATCATTGGTACTTGGCGGAGGTTATTCCTCACACATATGATAGTTTCCAGACAAGCATGACTTGTCCTTCCACAGTTCACCATTTAATATACCAATTGATCTTTGTATAAGAGTTTCAATTGACTTCAGTTTTTATTTAGCAGGGAATCTCTCAGAAGAATTTACCTGGTGAGCTTTTCATTTTCTTTTATTCTCTTCACTTGCTTTCCTTGTAGCCTTAGTCATTAAGACTTCATCTTTAGCCTTCATCTTGAAATTGACTACAAGGATCCCTGCATCTAGCATTCAAGCAACACATTTTAGAACCCAAACTTGTTTGGGTTCTAAGGATCTTTCATGAATTAGCAATAATGATTTTTGAATCCAAAAAGATTTTATTTTGGGTGCATTTTTCTAAAGACTAGAAACACTGGAATCTTGGTTTCTAATCTTAGAGTTATTGGTATAGAATGCACCACTGACATTCTGAACATTTTGTTTTCTTTTTTCAGATTTTTATCATGGAGATTTTTAGCATGGAATTTAGAAGAGATCTTTTGTGCAATAATTCTTTTTCATGTACATAGAATTTCTGAGTATTTTCAGCATGAATATGATCTTTATTCTTATGTACATTAACATGAAACATGGGAGCATGCACAAGATTATCAATTCTATGCCAACATTCCCTAGAAGTATGCCCAAATTTATGACATGTGAAGCACTGGACTGATTTGACATGTTTATTGAAATGTTGATCTTTATTCCAGCAATGTTTGGCAAGATGACCAGTTTATTGCATTTAAAGCAAATGAGAGGATTTCTTACCTGGGACTTACCTTGGCATGTATGCATTTGTTGAAATCTCATTTTCATATGAGGAGGCTTACCATGAGAAGAAGGAGGTACCTATTGATGGTTCTTGGCATGATGTGAATTTTGAAGTTGCCTTGGAGCTTTTTGGACTGATGGAGGAAGTAGATTATTCTTCTTGACATCAGCATTTTTCTTCTTCTCTTTCTGTTTCTGAACAAGAACTTTCACAAGTTTTTCATTAGAGATATCAAGGTTCTTGTTCACAGCAGTTTTAACAGAAGTTATTGTGTTTTTCTTTTCATTTTTCTTATTTAACAGAAGCAAGACTTGTGTTCTTCAATTCATTTTGAATCTTCTGTTTTTCAGCTTTTAATACAACAACTTCTTTTTCTGAAATTTGAAGCTTGTTTAGCATGCCATCCAAACATTTTTTATCTTGTTCTTTTCATTTTTAAATTGAGCAATTTGTTTTTCCAAATCGACAATTTTATTACTCAAATTCCTACATTCATTGTCCAATGGTTTGTCATTCACCAAGCCTTCAATCTTATTTTTAAATGATAATTTTCTTCAACAAGTTGTTTACATCTTTCATTTATTTGATGATCATGAGCAATGTTAGAAATTTGTTTGTTTAATTGATCATTGTCAAATTTGAAGTTTTCATTGAGATCAATTAATTTTCCATTTTCCTCTTTCAAATCAAGATTTTCATATTCCAACTGGTCATGATTTTCTTTCAACTTGGACAACTTGTTTTCACAAATTTTGATTTTTTCCTTCAAACTTTCATTTTCAAAATTCAGTTTCTGAACTTCAATTTTCAAATTCTCAATTTCTTCTGAAGGATCTTTATCATTTTTCTAGAGCAATTCAAGTGTATTTTTCAAGATTTCACTTTCTTCATGGCAATGTTTTAAAGTCTTTTTCAAGTCTTTATTTTAGTGTTCAGTTGTACATTAAGACTTTGTATCTTTTCACAAATTTAATCAATTCAGCATAAGACATACTTTCATCTTCATCAAATCAGAATTAGAATACACAATGGATCTGGAGTTGATTTACCTGACCTTTTAGACCCATTTGAACTCTTGTGTTCTGAAGAGGATGAAGAATGCTCTGAGCTCTTAGAATGTGCTGTTAGAGCCAAAACCTCATGAATTGTTGATTTTCTGGATTCATTGAGGCTCCTCTTTGCCATAAAGTACTTGTGAATTTCTTTTGCTCCTTTTCTTTGTGCTTTCTTTGAAAAACTTGATGAAGGTGAGACTGGTGATTTCTCTTAAATTATAACAGGAAATTCATGCAGATTAAATAGATTTGTCATTATACCAAGACTCACAAAAGAGTATTAGATCTAATCACAGTGAATCAATGTAATAAGGAATTAGATCTAACAATTAGAGTGGTTAACCTGCTCTAATGCCAAATGGAGGAATCAGAGCGATTAAGCACACAGTTCAAGTAATTAACACAGAGATCAAACAGAAGCAATCAAATCAGATCAGTAACAGACATTAACCCTCTCTGATACCCATTGTTAGGAATGGATGGGTGGATGGATCAGATCTAGAAGGGGGGGGGGTTGAATAGATCTAACACCAATTAACGCGGAAGCTTAAGCAATTTAAAATTACTTCGAATCGGAGATCAAATCACCCAAACAATTTACTGATCTGAAGTGTGATTAGTGTGTGTGAGCAAATCAATTAGTAGTGTGAGTGAAATCCCTATGCATGCATCTAGCGAGATACAAAGGCAAACCACAATTCAAACCATTGCACAGAGGATTTTTAGGTGGTTCAGAAATCACCTCCAGTGACTCCTACGTCCACCCCTCACACAGTGAGGCCACACTACTCAAAACCTTGAGTACAACTCACACAGGAGCACGACGACTCCAAACACCCTTGAGCACGACGACTCAAGAAACACCTGGAGCACGACGACTCCAAACTGAGCACGACGGCTCAAACAACAACCGGAGTACGACGACTCCAAATTGAGCACGACGGCTCAAACCACACAGTGAGTGCGACGACTCACAAACCAGAGCTCGACGGCTCACAGTACAAAAGCTAGATCAAACACAAAAGAGATCAGATCCTCTAGCAATGATATGATTCAAAACAGTTTCGTACACATAAATTTCTGCAGAACATCATGCACAATCTCATTGACGAAATAAGGAAGAACAAACTCAGAAATAAGGTAAATAGATGTAGAAAGAGTGTTCTTCGATGAAGAGGCCTTGCAGACGCTTCAATTGAGGAGCCTTGATGGAAATCGATGGAGATTCTCCTCAATTGGCGATGCTCTGCTTTGATGGCATCTGAAATGCCAGAAATCCTTCTTCTCCTGCGCCTCTTCAGTTGGATCTGCTCCCTTGCCTTGCACAGCAACCTTCTCTCTAGGGATTCCCTTGATTCCTTGTCCTTCCTCTTGAAAGGATGGCTTGTAGCTTCTGGAGATGGAGACAGATATGGAAAACCCCCTTTGGCCACCAAAAGGCTTCTTCTAGAAGTGTATGGGCTCTCTGAGGTTCTCATATGTTGGATGGCCAATAGTAGGTATTTATACCCTAAATAGTCCAAAGGTACCCTTGGAGTATGTGGGCACACGATCCAAGGCCAATCTTGTTGGCCGAGCCCTTACCGTTGCGGAAGCGCAAGCACCACGTCAAAGCTGTGGTCAGCATGAGGGGCTTCGCACAGGGTTTTACCCCTGCGGCGGGTTGGGTTGCCAGCCCCGATGTCACTAGGCTGCCCCCATAACGCATAGTGGACAGCGATTCCCTAAGGGAGTCGATGGTCGTTAACCAACAAACTCCCCCTAGCGGCACCTGGGGGAATCAAACCCGCAACCTCGCTCTGATACCACTTGTTGGCCCTTTCGGTATGGCAGCAAGCTAGCCTAGAGGGGGGGGGGGTGAATAGGTTTTTCTGAAATCTGAAATAGAAACTTAAAAACAGAAATTAACACTTGAATGTTTGGTTGTTTAGAGTGACAAAGAGTAGTAGTGCGGAGCAAAAAACAATCACGCAAATCACACAAGGAATTTATCCGGGTTCGCCCTTCCCACATGGAAGTCCTACGTCCAGTCCCCAAACAACCTCTTGGGATTCACTAACAAGGGTACAGTCCTTCTCAAGGACACTACAACACCCAGCACCCCAGCTGGTCTTCTTCTCTTCATGGGCAAGAAGGCAGCCCACTTCTTTTCTAGGCTCAGAAGCAAACCTACTTCTTTACGGTTCAGAAGTAAACCTCCTGGAACAAACCCCAGTGCGGTTCTGCTAGAATTAAACCCCCAGCTAGGTCCTGTTGGTACAAACCCCACAAGGTTCATCTAGACACTAACCTCTAGCTAGGTTACACACTGTATACAGTCCTACAGCTGGACAAGGGTCTTTCTTAGAAAAGAAAGAACAAGACTGAGAGCTAATACAAGATGAACACTATGGACTTAGCTCACAGTCACAGACTCTCCCTCAAGATTACAATGAGCATAAGGAGAATGGAAGAGAAGAAGGCTTGAAGGCGATGAAGACTTCTGCTTGAAAGCTTCTGTAGATTTTGGCTCGAGCTCTTCTCTCATTCTCTGAGTGTATTTGGAGTTCAGGTTCCTCACTGGTTGTACACTCCTTCAAAGATCTTCAGGAAAGCTCATGCTTCTTCTTCAGCCTTGCTGCATCTTTTATATGAGCAACTTTAGAATAGATCCGTTGAAGAGATCCGTTGGAGCTCTTCTAGTCGTTGCTGATCTTTCTCTTCATTTGTCTTAATCAGACTCTGGTGGTCTTCGAGATCTGTCAGCATAGAAGAGAGTGTTAGCATAAGAGAGTGTTTATAAGATATCAGTGCATGCTACTGTGTTTCTGTTATCATGATAAAAATAGCAGTTCATATCTTTTTTGACAAGACTCTGAAATACGCATGCAGCTTTTTCTGTCAGAAGATATTTGACTTCTCTTTAGGCGCCAAACATATTTGAAATATAAAAGCAATCTGAGTTTGAACAGAATCCATGAAGAAATTGATGTGAATATGACTTACAAAATCGTTGTTCATTTATAAGCAAATCGTTGCAAGATTATGAACAAATCGATGTGATCATTTATGAAATCTTTATGCAAGCAAATCGTTATGATCTCCTGAAGAAATCGTTGTGAGTCTTACCAAATCGTTATGAGCGTTAACGAATCGTTATGAGAACCAAATCGATGTGAGAGTGAATCGTTGTTCTCACTTATGAAATTAATGTGACTACTTAAAGAATCGTTACAGAAAGCAAATCGTTGTGAGTGAAAATCGTTGTTCTCACTTATGAAATTGTTGCACGATAAAATCGATGTTTCACTTAACGAATCGTTACACGATCAAGTCGTTGTGTAACTTATGAAATCGTTGTTAGTGAAATCAATGTGGCACTTTGAATAGAAATCGATGTATATTAAATGAACATCGATTTAGCATTTTAGTGTGCCATATTGCATCAATGAGAGACTTAGCATTTTGTTATGAGATTGATGCGACACATATGAAACAAAATATTCAATAACATTTAATCAACAAAGATATACTTGAAATCATCATATGTTTTGTTATCACCAAAATACAAGGACAACCATAAAGTGGTTCAACAATCTCCCCCTTTTGGTGATGACAAAATTTATGCGAATTTTCTGATAAAAAAAAATAAAGCATAGAGGTTTCAAAAAATTCATACAAACTCTCCCCCTTTTTGTCACTAACCAAAAAGGAAGGATCTTACCATGGATTTTCTCTGCCCCTTTGAGAGAATTTCTTACCATAGAGGGGTTCAACAATAATATTTAATGAATAACCCCCCCTTAGTGACGGATCCCCCTGAGCATGAGACTCCCTCTTAGTGTGAGGCAAGTCAGATCCTGTTGATCTTCTTGAATGGCGACAGTTGGAGATGATGGAGTTATAGCTTCCTGTCTTGTTTCTTTAAACACTTGAGCATCAGTAGGTATTTCATTCGTACTGGGTATTCCTTCATATGTGAGCTTCAATTTGTCCCACATATCTTTAGCAGATTGACATGCGAAAACTCTACTAAATTCCTTTTTAGATAGGGCACATCATAAATAATTCTTTGCTTTAAATTCAAAGATAGTTTACTTTTATCAGCAGGTGTAATGGCAGTAGTGCCTTCAGCAAGAATAACGACAAAATCACCTACCTCTATTACCTGCCACAGATCAAAGTCTGTGCCTCGAATGAAGCATTCCATTCTCGTCTTCCAGTATTGGTAGTCCTCTCCATCAAAGAATGGAGGTCTGGTGACTGATTGGCCACTTGTTGGCCCTTCAGCATATCCTTGAGCTGCCATGGATCTTTGCTCTAAGATCGTTGGATCTTCTTGAAAGTTCAGAGACCCGCTCTGATACCACTTGTTGGACCGAGCCCCTTACCGTTGCACCAAAAGCTCGAGCTGGTGGTGAAGGCGTTAGCCAAATCTTTAATGCGAAAGCGTAAAGCACCACGTCAACGCTGTGGTCGGTATGAGGGGCTTCGCACAGGGTTTTACCCCTGCGGCGGGTTGGGTTGCCAGCCCCGATGTCACTAGGCTGCCCCATAACAGCATAGTGGCAGCGATTCCCTAAGGGAGTCGATGGCAGTTAACCAACAAATCCATCAATTCCCTAGGATGCCACGTGTCCAGGAAAAGCTTTATGTCACAGAGTTTCCGGAGTGCGTCGACCTGCCCATAGGGTGTGTCGACACACTGTCCCAGACTGGGTAAAGTAGTTCTCTGGGAGAGGCATCTAGTGTCGATCTGCTGTAGCTTACTGAAAAACCAGGCCTTCTGGGAAGTCTCTCTAGTGTCGACCTGACTGCATCTAGTGTCGACCTGAGATAGAAGTCTGTTGATTGTTTCTCTGGGATCTGTCTCTAGTGTCGACGTGACTTGGGCTAGTGTCGACACTACTTGAACATTTCTTCACATTTTGGCTTAGTGCTTGGAGCATTGTGTCGACACCAGTATGAGGTGTGTCGACACTACCCTTGAAGAAATTGTGTGTCCTTGAGAAATAGACATATAATCATTAGTCCAAAATATTATCATTAAAATATGAGATATTAAACATCAGGAATATGTTGTTTAAGCATTATTGTGATATGTATAGAATGTATAACATGTTCAACATATCATCATCAAAATCACAATATGTCATCAATAAAATCATGGTATGTCATCATTAACATAGCAATATGTCATCATTAAAATAATGATATGTCATCATCAAGATCCTAATATCTCATCATTAAAATACAATATGTCATCATCAATACCACAGTGTGTCATCATTAAGATCACAGTATGTCATCATCAAAATCAAAGTATGAGTGATGTTCATTGGTTATCATTAAAGTGCAACTTTAGGAAATTCCAAAACACACTCAACCCAACAGGGAAAAGCCCTGATAGTCTCAGTAGCCCAAGAAGAGGCTGCAGATATAATAGCAACAGATAATATCAGCAATCTGCCACCTACCCCTCTAGGAGGGGCTCCAGCTGAAGTGATATCTGATATCCCTAGCACTCATACATGTAATCCTGTTGTGGCAGCATTGATACAAAGATACTAGCGTGAAATTGAAATGTTGAAAAGACAAATTGAAGAAAGAGATGCTCACACTCTTGCATTACAAAAAGTAGGGGGCACGACGGGGGCACCGCAAGTTGACACCAACTTCTCCGATAGTCTACTGCATCCAACAAGACTCTAGCCAACATCAGGCACTGCTGGGGGCATCCCATGTCAAATAGCTCCAGAACAGCTCGTAGCTTCTCGAGCAACACATCAAGGGTCTGCCACCATGGCTCAGATGCAGCCGGCTCCTCCTCATCCAAACATGGTCCAAACACCAATTATGAATAGACAAATGTTGGAACAAATGATAGAAGCGAAACTGGGAGAAAGGGGGAATGCTAATCAAACCCCATTTGACATCTACCAGGTTCCGTATCCTGTGCATCATGCTACAAGAAGACTTTCTTCCGGCATCAGCAAACTGCCCATGTCTGAAATGTTCAATGGGAAAGGATCTCCAAAAGAACATGTTGCACATTATGTCAATGTAATGGGAGATTTGGCCGCAGATGAGTCATATTTGCTCAAATTCTTTGGGTCCTCCCTGACTGGACTGGCTTTTGAATGGTATTCAAATTTACCAGTCGGGTCTATTACAGATTGGCCGGATATGCAAAGGAAGTTCAACGAAAGATTCTACTTTGTTGAAAGAGAAATCACACTGGCAAATTTATATGCAACCAGGCAGAAAAGTGACGAATCGGCTCTGGACTATGTCAAAAGGTGGAGAGATCTCAGCATGAGATGCAAACGACCACTACATCTAGAAGATGCCATAAAAGTTTGCAAGCAAAACTTGAGCAGACATGTCCTAGAAAGGATGATCGGCGTCGAGATCAAGTCCTTCGACCGGCTAAATAAAGTTGTGGCCGAGATTGAACAATTCTTGTCCAAACATCCCCCTGCCAATGCATCAAGTCAGAAAAACAGATTGCTTGGAAAAATGCCAACACCTATAGATGTTCATATTGTGAACCTCGAAGCCTTTACACAACAAAAGAGTGAAGCTGGATCCTCTTCTACCAGAACGATGAAGAGAAGTAAAAAGTGCTCATTGCAAGAGAAGATGCAAAAGCCCTACTCTTTTCCAAAATAGAAGACACAGACTCTCTTCGAATGGGCTTGTCGACACAACAAAATCGTCCCACCTAAGCCTAGATGGACAGAGGACATCAAGAAGAAAGACGATCCCTGACTTTGCTTATATCATCAGCTGTTGGGACATGTTATAGATGACTGCTATGTCCTCAAAGACAAAATTGAAGCATTGATAATAAAATAAGAACTGCAAGTGGGCGAGTATAAAGTGGACCCGCCGCGCCCTCATGGGGCTCCAACGCAATAGAAAAGAAGAACATACAACAGCTTGCACTAGCCAGCCAGGAGGGAGGGTAGATGCAAGCTATAATATCCAAGCTAGGAGAGCATAAGCAATTCAAGATGCTCAATGCACAGAGGAAATACATGTATCTTGGAGAAACCTCAAGATCTTCGGCCCATCACAAGCAAATAAATAAGAGCCAGCTCGCTAAGAGTGAGATATTTTGGGGCAGACGCCAGTCGGACGTGTAATGTCCATTCATGTAAATACTCATTCAAAAAAAATGATGACAAAAATAAAGAGCAAAAAGAAAAGAAAAAAAAGAAGAAAAAGAAAGCATCTTGCTGAGGTAGTCACACCGACCACCCAACATGAGACCCGATCATCGAGGCGGTCTCGATCGGATCTTTTAGGGCCACCTGAGGTATTATCGTCGATTACGAGCAGCAAAAAAATAAAGAGGCTAGCCATACCGCTAGCCAGACTATGGTTCTGAGATAATAATACCTCAACAAAATTGCATGTTTTATGCAGGGCGATGATATGAGCCAGCATGATCATATCGCACCGAGCTTTCATTGCTTATGTCCATATTCACACATGGGGTTTCTTACCGGATTTTGAGTGCACATTTTTTCAGGATCTTTAATAAAACTGCCAAAGGATTTATCCTTATTCAGGCGTCACTTGCATTAAAAAAAAACTGGCATCTCGCCAATCATGTTTTAAAATTCATATTTTATAATTGGTAAACTTGCCACTCATAATTTCAAAAAAAAAATCATATTTTAAATGTGGCAACTCGCCAATCATGTTTCAAAAGAAACTCATATTTTAAAATTGGCAAGCTTGCCATTCATGATTTCAAAAGAACTCATATTTCAAAACTGGCAATTTGTCAATCATGTTTCAAAAGACATACTTCAAAACTGGCAATTTGTCAATCATATTTTAAAAGACATATTTCAAAACTGGCAATTTGTCAATTATATTTCAAAAGACATATTTCAAAACTAGCAATTTGCCAATCATGTTTCAAAATATATATTCAAAACTAGCAATTTGTCAATCATGTTTCAAAAGACATATTTCAAAACTAGCTATTTGCCAATCATATTTCATAAGACATATTTCAAAACTGGCAATTTGTCAATCATGTTTCGAAAGACATATTCCAAAACTGGCATTTTGCCAATCATGTTTTAAAAGTCATATTTCAAGAGTGACAATTTGTCAATCATGTTTCAAAAGTCATATTTCAAAATTGACAATTTGCCAATCATATTTTTTTTAAAATTTATATTTGTCAGCCACGTGTTGAAACCCATGTTACAAATCCAGCTCGTGCTTTCAAAATGGGTCTTTGGGCCCACATGTTTCAAAATCAGGCTTCCACGCCTTCACGTTTTCAAACTGGGCCTGTGTGTCCACAATTTTAGAATCAGGCTTCCACATCTTCATGTTTTCAAATCGGGCCTCTGTGTCCGCAAATTTTAAAATCAGGCTTCCACGCCTTCATGTTTTAAATTGGACCTTCGTGTCCTCACAATTTCAAAATCAGGCTTCCACGCCCTCATGATTTCAAATCGGTCCTCTGTGCCAACATTTTCAAAACTTACTAGAAATGACACTTAAAGCAAAAGAATTTCCAAGACAAACAAATCTCGAAGGAGCAGCAACTGCGGAATAAGTGCCGTAGTCCATTCTCAGTTTGTGGAACATTTCCCACATTTGGGGTCTCTAGGGATACAAGACAAACAAATCTCGAAGGACCAGCAACTGCGGAATAAGTGTCGTAGTCCATTTTCAGTTTGTGGAATATTTTCTACATCTGGGGTGTCTAGGGATACAAGATAAACAAATCTCAAAGGAGCAGCAACTGCGGGACAAGTATCACAGTCCATTCTCAGTTTGTGGAATATCTCCCATATATGGGGGGGTCTCCAAGGATACAAGACAAATTGATCTCAAAAGAGCAGAAACTGCGGAATAAATATCGCAGTCCATTCTCAATTGGGGAATGTTTCCCGCACATGGGGTCTCCAAACATATAAATCAAAATTGACCTCCAATAAACAGTCACTGCGGGATAAGTACCGTAATCTAGCCTCCTTTGTGGAATGTTTACCACATTTGAGGTCTCTAAAAGACATACATTAAAAAAGAGAGGAAAAAAAGACGAAATGAATAGAAAATAATAAAATAAAGTCAAAAAATGATCAATAGAAAAATGAAATGATTAAAAAGAGAGAATGTAATGAAATTTTGTTCAAAAAAAAAGAGAAAAAAGAAAACAATAGAAGAAAGAAAAAATAGAAGAAAGAAAAAAGGAAAAAAGGAAGAAAAGAAAAAAAAGAAAGAAAAGAGAAAATTAATCATGAAAATGAACATGACAAAAGAAATGCAAAAAATAAAAAAGAACATTTGATTTAAGAAGTCGGGCCTCTCTGCCCACGTGTTGGGCTCCCATACTCGAACTCCTAATCAATCTACTAGGAGCTGCAACTGCGGGATAAGTACTATACTCCAACCTCAGATCGTGAAATGTCTCCACATCTGGGGTCTCTAATGATACAAAAATGTTAATCTTCAAGGAGCTGCAACTGCGGGATAAGTACCGTAGTCTAGCCTCAGATCGTGAAATGTCGCCACATCTGGGGTCTCCAAAGATATAAAAAAAATTTTAATCTTCAAGGAGCTGCAACTACGGGAGAAATACCGTAGTCCAGCCTCAGTTCGTGGGATTAGAGCCGCGTCTGAGGTGTCCGAGAATATAAGAATCCACCCTTAAGGAGCTGCAACTACGGGATAAATACCGTAGTCCAGCCTCAGTTCATGAGATTAGTGTCACGTCTGAGGTCTCCGAGGATATAAGAATCCACCCTTAAGGAGCTGCAACTACGGGATAAATACCGTAGTCCAGCCTCAGTTCGTGGGATTAGTGCCGCATTCGAGGTCTCTAAGGATATAAGAATCCATCTTCAAGGAGCTGCAACTACGGGATAAATACCGTAGTCCAACCTCAGTCCGTGGACTTAGTGCCACGTCTGATGTCTCTGAGAATATAATAATCCATTTCAAAGGAACAGCAACTACGGAATAAGTGTCGTAGTTCATTCTCAGTTTTTAGAATACCTCCCACATCTGGGGTCTCCAGGGATACAAGACAAACCATTCTCCGAGGAGCAGCAACTACGGGACAAATACCGTAGTCCAGCCTCAATTTGTGGTATCAATACCAAATTTGAGGTCTCCAAGGGAACAAACATCCATCTCCGAGAAGTTGCAACTACCAGACAAGCATTGTAGTTCGATATCAGCCCATGGACAATTGCCACAAACCGTATATTATCACGTCCCTTTTGCGGTGGTTTGGGGGATTTAACACTGAGCTTTGACATTCCATGCCCAAGATCCCCCAAGTCAATATGGTGGAGCCATCTTACATTGGTCGATGGTTCATGATGGCATCATTATGCTTCAACGTTAGGAGGATTCAACAACTCACTGAGCTAAATTTGACATTGCCTCGAAGACATACACCTCCAGTCTTTCATGTTCAAGAACTTTGAGGGTACACTATTGAATGTATGCTCGCAGTGCATATCTTGCGACATTTCTGTAAAAAAAAGAGAGTAAAATGATGAACAAAATGGTTCAAAATAGAGATGCCCGTTGGACCTACTATGGTTTCACTACCGAGTAGGGGTAAAAAGGACAAGAAAAAAACCCGGCCACGGTGAAAACCCAAAAAGGCATCGTGGGAAAAATAGGAACCCTGCTACGTGAAAACCCGAAAGGGCGCGTAGGCAAAAGCAAGAAGGGGCTGACTCCGCCGAAACCCGAAAGGGCGCTTGGGTTAGTAATGTGGTAAAAAAAAATTGAAAATGAATGAAGTCAAATGTCAAAATGGCAAGAAGGGCTAGTTTCATCCTTGCTCTTTCAAGAAATCCTCATTTTGCTATGCATTCTCTATATCTAGCTATGCGCTCTCTTGTCAAAAAAAAAAAAACTCAAAACTTAGACAAGCTGTCTCTTGCCATCCACGCCTCACGCTTATATACACTTGCTCCTTCTAAGTAGGACCCTAGGTTTAGATAACCACTGCCTTTTCAAATTTCCAAATAAAGTTCCGCCTTGACTTCTTGCCTTGGCTGGCCAGTAGATGTTTACCTTTAGAATCCCTATTGAAACCAGCACATAGGTTTTCTAGGTTATCACTTTGCAATCCACTCAAATAACCTCACACCATCTACCAATATCATGGTATGATTGGTGGTCGAGTTATATTTCACTCATAAATCTCTCTTATAATATATATATGTATATAAAAAAAACAAACAAAAAAGAGGCTTAAAATAGTGGTGCCTCGTTGGACTTGTCTAGGTTTTCCCTGGACAAGGGTAAAAAGAGCTAGAACCCAGTCATGGCGAAAACCCGAAAGGGCGCCATGGGCAAAATTGGGTACCCCGCTACATGAAAACTCGAAAGGGCGTGTAGGCAAAAGCAAGAGGGGGTCGAGTTGAGTGAAAACCCGAAAGGGCGCTCAATTCGATAAAGAAAAAAAAAACAAAACAAAATAGATGTCAAAGACAAGCGGGCTTCGAGTCTCTAGAAAGGAAATCCTGACAGAAGTGGTACTCGACAGTCAAAGCTCATCTTCATGTCAGTACCAGCCAAGGCTCGTCTTCGTGTCAGTTGAAATTTATCTTCTCGACAGTCAAAGCTTATCTTCATGTCAGTGCCAGCCAAGGCTCGTCTTCATTGCCAGCCGAGGCTCGTCTTCATGTCATTGCTAGCCGAAGCTCGCCTTCATGCCAATTGAAATTTATCTTCGTGCCAATGAAAGCCTATCTTCTGGCCAGTTGAAGTTTATCTCAATGCCAATCAAAACTTGTCTTCAGGCCAGTCGAATCTTGTCTTCACACGAATTGAAGTTGTTGTCATGCTAGCCGAAACTCATCTCCATACCAGCCAAAAGTTGGTTGATACCTAGAGAAGTAGGTGTCAGTACATGATGGTGTCGACAAATGACTAAATTGCAGGGGTTGACACATGATACACTCATGCTGAATCTGTTGACACTCAATGAAGCAGATGCCGACGAATGACTAAGTCGGTCGACAGCCAAACAGAACAAAAGTCTAAAAGGAAGACAATGGCTCATTACTCCATCAGTAGACAAAGCAACACTGATAATTGGCATTGCTGTGAGAGATGGGATACAAAATCTCCAAGACGACGATTTGGTCATCATAGTTATCAACAATGGTGGAAGTAATCTACTTCCCCCAACAAAGGCCTCAACACTACCTCATGCTTAGATTGTTGCGCATCCAAGGCAACCAGCCGGCAAGATAGTTCAGAGGAAAGGAAGCGGCAAAGCCACTTACTGAGTCTAAAAGGAGCTACCAGCTCACAAATCAAGCCAGCATGCCCCATCGGCTGATACAATAGGCCAACATAACCCAATGGACGACTGACCCATGAAGGCCACCGGCTCACATGGTCTTGCCAATTGAAAGAGGCCACTGATTATGGGCTCTCGCCAACTCAAGGAGGCTTTCGATTAAAAAACATCTTATGTTACAGACATCCCACCGGGTCAGAAATCCCAGTAATTCGAAGAAGTCGCCAGTCATAGCATTGTTGTCGACTCATGAAGGCCACAAGCTCTCAAGTAACTTGTGAGTTCAATGGTCCTCATTGCCCTATTTGGTTTCTTCATTGACTCTTGAGGCTAGTGAGTCACGACATTAACAGGCCAGAAGGCCTGCAGAATCACCAAGCCATTAATAGAAGGACTGCCGACTCAAGGATTTTGCCCACTCAAAATGCCCCTAAGTAGAGAGTCCGTCGACTCACAGAGCTGCTGATTGATCCGCTTATCAAGTCAGAGCCCGTTCATCATGCGAGCGAGTCCAGGGGCTTCCGACTCGCATCGAGGTCAACCGTCTCAAGCTAAATACAATAGCATGAACACAATAGCCAAAGCCAAGAGACCGTCAACACATTGACGAACCACGAGGTTGTCTGCAAGACAACAAGTCAGCGACCGTCTGTGCTAACAAATTGACTCACATCAAGTTGCAAGTGAGATTCTGTTGATGTCATACGAGTTCACCCATGGGCGTCACGCCGCTCGGCCCTCGCTTGCACCACCCCTGGGTGGGGGGCATTTGTGGATGTCAAAAAAAAAATGAAGAGATGAGGCCCATATGCACAAAGAGTGCAACCCACGTACACACTTAAAATGGGCCAAAAAATATAGCCAAAAGAGGCCCACAATGTAGCAGCTCATGAGGGCCCAACACACACCAAATGCATAAGTCCACAGCAAATGGCCCCCAAGGAAAATATGGTAAAAGGTGGGGGGGCAAAAGGGTAAAGGGGATTTTTCCCATCCCCTTAAAAGTGCCTTTCTTGGGCAGCAAGAAGAGAGAAGAGGGAGCCAAAAAAGGGAGGGCAGCAAGAGGTCTTTTCGGGTTCTTCCAAGGGAGAAGAGAGCAGAAGAGAGGAGAGGAAGAAAATGGCTCTGCATGGGCTTCCAAGAGGAAAAAGAGAAGAAGAATAGAAGAAAAAAGAGAAGAAGAGAAGAAAAGGGAAGCTTGACAACGTGAGAGAGAAGAGGCTTGAAGGGGGTTCTCTCTCTCCCTCAAAACGTCTGCCAAGAAGAGTGGAAGAGGAGAGCTCCAAGAAGAGGGGCCATCGTCCCCCTCCTCCCCTCCTTTTTTTTAAATTTTTCATGTTCTTCTCTTCTTCCTCATGTCTTGTCAAATCATGGTGCATATATGTACTTGTTGTCTCTTCCCTTTTCCCATGGGATGAGAAGGGCATTTAATGCTTCCTTTTCTTTTGAATAGAGTATAATAGATGAGATGCATGTGATGCTCTTTTCATTTAATGTAATGGAGGATGCTTTCTTTTTGTTGTTTATATTGTGCAAGGACATGGCCCCTTCCCCCATCTTTTTTTAAGTGATTTGGCCCTTCTCCCAGCAAGAAACCCCCCTTTCTATTGCTGCGTTTCTGCTCTTTTCTCTTGAATGTAGGCTGCCGACTCACCTGGGTGTGGGTTTAGGGGGGCGCCCAAGGGTAGACACCCGATGTCTATTCCTTGCTGGTGCCCCTAAATGGGACTGACAGCCCTCTAATCCATCATGGAGGTGCTGTCTTCCCCTTGGCAGCAAGGGATTCCTCCATTTTATAAGTTTTCAAGCTCGAACATCGCTTGCCGAATCACCGCAATTCCAAGTCTATGCACAAAAGGGTTGGATGATGTGATATCCATGCCCTGCTAAGGACTTGAAGGGGATGTTATCCATCCCAACATCGCGTCCATACCGCGTTTCTCCCATTTCCCGAGGCGAAAACCATGTAAGCAACCCTTTCTTTGTTGAAGGTTTGCTGCCGACTCACCTGGGTAGTGAGCTTTAGACGCTTTAAGATGGGTTGGCATGGTGTTCCGACCCGTATAAGAGTTAGAATCCGACCAGGATATGCCTCAGTCCCTCCTATAAATTTTCCCACCGTTTCGCCGTGAGTTGTGTGCCATCCCTTTGCAAATGGGTGCTACCGACTCACGCAGGCAGAACTGCTTGCTGCCGAATCACCTAGGCAGTGAGTTTGGATGCTTTAAGATGGGTTGGCATGGGTTCTGGCCCGTATAAGAGTTTGAAACTGACCGTGACATACCTAAGTCCCTCCATAAAATTTTCACATCGTTACGCCTTGATTTGGGTGTCCTCCTTTCATAAATGGGTGTTTCCGACTCACCCAGACAGAACTGGGTGTTGCCGACTCAGTAGTCTGCCGACTCACGGAGGCAGAACAGTTTCCTGCCGACTCACATAGAAATGAGACTCTACGAGACCCCGGTTAGATAATATGATATCTATGCTTGGGTTCCTAGACTCAAACATTGTTGGATCATACACCGGACTGTTTTTGGTCTCGGTACTCATTGTTCACTCGTAGCCACGTCTCAGGAATCGGTACCGTGTGCCATTTGGGTAGCACCGTATACAACCAACACCCTGTTTTGGTACCATCTCCTTTGTGGTGGATAGATTTCGCGAACTCTCCCACATCTCATGAGCCCGGGGGAGATGCTGACGATTTTTTTCCATGAGTTTTAAACTGTTAAGTGCTTCTGGCTGGTGAGTTGGTAAGGACTTAGCAAGCTACCGACTCACCAAATCAGTGAAGAGACTTGAACCAGTGAGTCGGCATGCCTTACATGATGAGTCGACAAGCCTTGGATTATGAGAATATTGTTTTCGGTCTCGGTACATCGGTTCCCTCGTAGGTAAGCCTCGGGAATTGGTACCACGTGCCGTTTTGGTTACGCTGTACGCGGCTAACACCTCGTTTTGGTGTCATCTCCATCATGGTAGACGAGTACCGTGCCTTCCCTTTTTGCTATGAGTAAGGGGAGGTGCTGTCAAATTTTTTCGTGCATTCTTTATAAGATTAAAAGACTTTATATGATTAAAAGACTTTAAAAACCACGCTGGTTGGGTGATTCAGCAGCACTGCGACAACCTGTTGACTCACTGATTCAGCAGGAGTCTGCCGACTCATGGTTGCAGTAGCGTTCTGCCAACTCACTTGACTTAGCAGTCTGCCGACTCATGATTGTAGCAGGGTTCTGCCAACTCACTTGACTTAATAGTCTGCCGACTCAGTAGTCTACCGACTCATGGTGTCACGTCCTGAGAATTACGCAGTGGATATTAATAATAATTCGGAAATATATCCCGAGTCGATTTCCCGAGACGTGAATAGTCGGCAAATAAGCCTCTAGCTAGCACGCACTAAATGTATAACAACATACATCATCATAGGGCCCAAATATTGAACTCAACTAACCTTTTATTCAAATCTCAACTCATTGTATTCCAAATGGAAGCTATTACAGGACTAAGACTTAATAAAAATGGAAATTACATTGATTCCTCACTTCCTACTACATGAGTCTAACACTCATAGCAAACTACTATAACTAGACTCATAGTTGGAATGCTCTTCACTCATATGCATTCCCATCCTCGACTTGTTCTTCCTCTTGAACTTCATAGTCACCTAATTGGGTAAAAGTAGGGGATGAGCAACTAGCCCAGTAGGATTTATATCTCAATGTGCGGGCATGATATAAGTGATTAGCAATTTAGAACTAGGTAAGCACAATGGTTATCATGATATGCATGTACGAATAAAGCTCGTTAAAACATGATACATAAAACAGCTAGATAGAGTGATCATGATAGAACGAGATTTTAGAACAAGATGACAAGATAGAACTAGCAACAGATCACTTTGTACAAGCATGCAAGATTTCACTTGATGTCAAGAACGCAAGATATCACTATTTGCAATAAATGTAGGATGTCCATATCACGCAAGCAAGCAAGAACGCACGAGCACGATCATGTAACACTAATCAGGCACGTAGACACTAATGTACACCAAGAAAAGATCCATCAAGAATGTACACCAGGACACGTGTATGTGGTTATTGTATCTATCATTCAACAAGCAAGCAAGACTCCCAGCGCAAATGCAACGCCAGTAATCATTATACCCCATGGTTAATAGTATATTTATGACTCTCCGTCATTGGGGCTAGACTGGAGCCCTTGGACACTCGCCGTGCCCGGTCAGCATCTTATGTAAAATTTTAAATGTAGATACTCACAGTCATTAATAATGGCCAATGAGAGTTTCAAGATGTAAGCATGTGTAATGTCATGTTCATGATGATGATGAGAACAAGTAATAATTAATTTGAACATGATTTCATGATAACAATGTTCAAGAGATAAATTTGGCAGCATAACGGTACGATTTATACGTTAGTTTAATCTTTACATTATGGCTTTAGTCTAGATTGTAAATCACACTCACGAGAACAAGATGAGAGAGGAAGTGCACGCTATCTCCAGGGAACTTCAATGGTACAACCAACTAGTCTGCCATGTGGGAATCCATGGTCAGAAGAGATTTACGGAGGCCTTAGAGAAAATGTCACTAGTCTACCGATTCGGAATGACTGGTAGAGAGCTTCCAAATTCCCAGAAAGGGCTACCTAGACATATAAGTGTGTAGTGATGTACGCATGTCTCAATTCACAAACCATCGGTTTTAAACTCATGGAAAACACTTAACATGATGGCACGAATTGAACAATGCATTTAACTACCCATGGGTTTGCAAGATTTTAAGAATAATAATTATCATTTAAAACAAGGTAGAATAATGGAAAGATTAAATCACAAGTTGCATGAATGGATCATAACATTTAAAGAGCAATTAGAATAGCCTTCATGTAATTAAAACCTTTAAATGGGTTAACTACTTTTAAGCCATTAAATAACCATCATGTAATGATCAGACCCAAGACATGCAATTTACACATTAAATATCATATTAATCAGACCTTGGTATAGCGGTTAGATTTGCAAGAAAATAAGTGGGGTTTCAAGCAAAATCCTGAGGTCACGACGGACCCTTGTAAGGGTCACGACGGGGTCAGATCAGATCATGACAGTGCCTTGTAAGGATCGCGATAGGCTTGTCTGATCAGGCAGGCAGTTCGTGACGGGTTCATATGAAGAAGGCGACATGGCTGTCAGACCCGGAGGTCAGGTCGCGACGGCGGTTCTGTCGCGATCAGATCGTGACGGAATTCTTGTCGCAATCTGCCTAAGAACGCGGCCTATCAAGCCGTCGCGTTCTCAGGTCCTTGGCCTGCGTCCGACAGAGAAAAGATAGTGCTTTGGATTGTGGACCAGACTTTCCTTGTTTTGACACAGGGTTGTTCTAAAATTAAGAACAAATTGTACAGTGCATGAAAAATAATGAAGCCAGTTTTAAACCAACCTAGACATGCAAGGGTGCTTCTAGTAAATTGGAATTAGAAAACAATGATGGTTTCAACAGGCTTTAATCAAGTCAAATACAAACGTAAAAGCCAAGTGCAACCCGAAAACATGGTATCATGCAGCGACCCTCTTACCACACTTATAACTCTCTAACTAATGACATTTAGACAAAACGTTCAACACAAGACATGACGAAACTTTCAGGTTGTGGTTTTGCTCTAATTCGGTCTCAAATCACATGCACATATAAAGAACGGGAAAAGCCCTAACAGTGCGTGACTTGAGGAAAACGCTTATAACTCAAAATCTACTCATTGGAATTCGATGAAACCAGTGGGAAACGAAAGCTAACTTGATGCTCTACACATTGGTATAGGATATGTTAAGGTTTGGCCCTAGAAAACCTACCGTTTGGGTTGAAGAAGTCCCATTTTTTCCAGAAAACCCATGTTCAGACCACTGTTTGAAGAACGCCTAATACTCCGTGTATACTGCATGGAATTTGGGCATTCCACTTGAGTTAGAATGTATACTTGACCCTATTTCTAGGGGTATAAGCCTTGCAAGGTTTGGCCTACCTTTGATCGACTTCAAGTGGACAGTTTGTGCAGGTCGCAGCAGACGAACTGGGGAAGAAGATGTCCTTCTTGTGGTCGATCCACAGCTCCCCAGTCACCAAGAGCTTCTCCACATGACCCCAGCAAGTTGTAAACTTGTCCCTAGGGTTTGGGTGATGAGTATTTAAGCAACCAAGGTATTTAGGGGTCCTATTGTAACTAGAAAGAAGGGTTGTGGGATTGGCTTGTGTCTTTCCATTATTTGAAGATCTCTCCCTCCATTAGAGAGTCTTGGCCATCAAGCAACCTCCATGGGTGGGTAGGCACGAATTTGGTTGCCAGGAGTGCATGATTGCCTCCCAATTAAACCCTAATTACCACTTTCCAATTTCAGCTTATTATGGTTACGAATTTCCATGCATTTTCTTGTTTCATTTGATTTTTGGGCCATATGTGGTTCATGGCCCAATTAAGATATTAGGTCATTAACATATATGTTGGAAGTCTTTCCAACACTTTTATTAAATTTTTGGTTGCGTCGTATTTCCGTGTTAACGGTTTTCCAACTCGTTTCCTAATTTGGATAATCGGTCACGATGTGATGTACACTTGGTTAAATCGGATTTTTCATCACACAAATTTCTTCGTAGAACACTTAGGAATAATGTGTGGGGTTGATTTATAATTTTTATGGATTTTTCCGATGTGTTATAGCACATACGATAATGATTCGTATATTTTAAATACTTGATATTATGGAAATATTTATTTCCATTTATTTAAATTTTTATATAGTTAAAATTTCTGGGGTGCTACACCCTCCCCACTTAAGAGAATTTGGTCCCCAAATTCATGTATAGAAAGTTATTTTACCAGTGAGGTGTACTTACTTGTGAATAGCTCCGGGTATCTTTTGCGCATTGCTTCCTCGGTTTCCCACATGTCGTCTTCATCCATGCGTTGATTCCATCTAACCCTTACCAGTGGGATGATCTTGTTCCTTAATTGGCGCAGTTCCCGGTCCACGATCTTAATGGCTTCTCTTGATATGTTCCGTCTTTGTTGAATTCCAGGAGCTCATATTCTATGACGTGCCACTGATCCCGTACATACTTTTTCACATGGATATGTGGAACACATTGTGTATTCCATCCATTTGTGGGGGTAAAGCGAGACGATATGCCACCTCGCCGATTCTTTCAAGGATTTCGAAAGGCCCGACAAACCTTGGTGACAACTTGCCTTTAATGCCAAAATGCCTGATCCCACGGCCTGGAGACACTTTCAAGAATACATGTTCACCAACCCGAAACTCCAGGTCTCTTCTTCTATTATCTGAATATGCCTTTTGTCTTTACTGCGCCACTGCCATTCTTTCTTTAATAAACTTTACCTTCTCTGTGGTTTCCCTTATCATCTCTGGTCCTAGCAGTTGTTTTTCGCCAACTTCATACCAGCATATTGGAGATCGGAAACTCCTGCCGTAGAGTGCTTCAAATGGTGCCATTTGAATGCTAGCTTGATAGCTATTATTGTAGGCGAACTCCACAAGAGGTAAGTGTTCGTGCCAGCTACCTCCAAAATCTAGGACACAAGCTCTAAGCATATCTACAATCACCTAGTTGGTTCTCTCCGTCTGACCATCTGTCTGTGGATGGAAAGCCGTGCTAAAGTTTAATTTAAATCCCAAGGAGTAGTGCAGTCCTTTCCAAAAGTGGGATGTAAACCTAGGGTCTCTATCAGACACGATAGACACTGGTACTCCATGTAATATGACTATTTCCTTCACATACAATGCAGCTAGAACATCTACTAACCACTTATTCTTCACTGGCAAGAAGTGAGCCGACTTAGTTAAGCGGTCGACAATAACCCAGATACCATCGAATCCACCTCTAGATTTGGGTAGTCCGAAAATAAAGTCCATCCCTATACCTTCCCATTTTCATGCCGGGATTTCTAGGGGTTTGAGTTTACCTGCGGGTCGCAAGTGCTCTGCCTTGACCTTTTGACATGTTAAGCATCGGCGACATATTCCGCCACCTCTCTGTTCATATTAGGCCACCAAAAGCTTCTTTTCAAATCTTGATACATTTTGGTAGTTCCAGGATGAATGGTATACCTAGTCTTGTGAGCCTCATCCATAATCATTTTCTTTGTCTCCGCATGGTCAGGTACACAGACTCGATCCCGGAACAATAGTCTTCCATCTTCAGTTAATGAGAATTCCAGCCTCTGGTCTAGATTAGCCTTAATCTCCACAAGTATAGGGTCATTGTCTTGGAGTGTTGTGATGTCCTCCAATAGTGTAGGTTGTGCTTTAACACTAGAAACAAGGCATCCCTTCTCTTTGATGTCAGCATCAATATTTAACTTGGCGAAGTCTTCTAATAACTTCCATTCGTCCACCATTAAACATGACAATGTGATCATTGGCTTTCTACTTAGAGCATCTGCCACAGCATTTGCTTTTCCTGGATGATATTGGATCGTGAAGTCGAAGTCTTTGAGATACTTCAACCATCTCCGCTGTCTCATATTCAAGTCCTGCTGAGAAAACAGATACTTCAAGCTGTTATGGTCAGAAAACATAATGAATTTCTCACCATATAGATAATGACGCCATATCCTTAAGGCGAAGACTACAACAGCTAGCTCCAGATCATGTACAAGATAATTGTCCTCGTGCTTCTTCAATTGTCTGGACGCGTAGCATATAACTTTCCCATTTTGCATCAGCACATAGCCTAGGCCGATCCCGGATGCATCGGTGTATACTTCAAAACTACCCCCAGCAACTGGCAGTGTCAGTACGGGTGCCGAGGTAAGGTGCCCTTTCAGTGCCTTGAAACTTTCTTCATATTCATCAGTCCATGCAAATTAATTCTCCTTCCTAGTAAGCCTGGTCAATGGTACAACTATCTTTGAGAAATCATTAATGAAGCGACGATAATAACTAGCTAAACCCAGAAAGCTCCTAATCTCCGACATAGTTGTCGGACTTTCCCAGTTCTTTGCCGCCTCCACCTAGATGGATCCACAGAGATTCCCTCTTGGATATGATGTGACCAAGGAAAGACACTTCCTCCATCCAGAATTCACACTGACTAAGTTTAGCATAGAGTTGATTATCTCTGAGCACTTGCAGAGCAACCTTCAAGTGTTCCTCATGTTCTTCTTTGGATTTGGAGTAAATAAGGATGTCATCAATGAACACCACTATAAACTGGTCCAAGTATGGCCTATAAATATCGTTCATAAGTTGCATGAAAGCCGCTGGAGCATTTGTTAAACCAAACGGCATGACCACGAACTCATAGTGACCATATCTACTCCGGAATGTAGACTTGTGAATATCCTCCTACTTTATTCTTAGTTGATGGTAGCCTGATCTTAGATCTATCTTGGAGAAATATTGTGCACCGGAGATCTGGTCAAACAGCTCGACGATGTGGGGCAGTGGATACTTATTCTTTATTGTCAACTGGTTTAACTGGCGGTAATCAATGCATAGCCTCATTGTCCAGCCCTTCTTTCTGACAAATAGCACTGGTGCTCCCCACGGGGACGTGCTAGGCCTAATAAAACCCTGATCTAGCAATTCTTGGATCTGTCTTTTCAACTCCTACAATTCAATAGGGGACATGCGATATGAAGCTTTTGAAACAGGGCTGCCCCAGGGAGTAACTCAATGGTTAAGTTTACCTCCCGCTCAGGTGGTATACCAGGTAATTCCTCTGGAAATACATCAAGATAATCCCTGGCTATTGGATTGTCTTCTAGGGTTGGTTTCTTCTTTTCAGTTGCCAAGACGGAAACTAGGAAAGCATCACAACCTTGGTTGATCAGCTTAGAAGCCTTTAAGGAGTATATCAAGATAGGGTGTTTGTGATAACGGGTGCCAAGTAGTGATAGAGTTGGAAGGTTTGGTCTTTTAAAAGTGACCCTCCTATGGCGACAGTTTACATCGACATCATATTCAATTAGCCAATCGACACCCAAAATGGCATCATAACCCTTCATGTCTAAACAGATAAGGTCGGCAGGGAGATTGTGTCCTCCAATTATAGTTTCACATTTCGGCAAGTAGTGAGTGAGTTCAGATTCTGAGCCTAGTGGAGAGGCGACAGTGATCTTGGATTTCAAGGGTACAGGTTTGACAGGTAGAGTTGCAGCAAATATGGTGGAAATAAATGAATATGCAGCTCCAGTATCAATAAGCACAAAAGTAGGTTGAGAGTGTATGGAAATGGTACCTTCTACCATACCCCCTCCTCAGGTAGGTCAGCTTCTACGACAACATTAAGGCATCCTTGACGTTGTGGTACATTCGGGGCTTTGCCTGGTTGGTCCTTCATCATTGGACAGTCAGGAATATGGTGGTCACGACCACCACATCTCAAGCATGCCTCGAGCTTCTTCCAGCATTCTTCAGCTCGGTGCCCTGGTTTATCATAGAATTGGCAGTTTTCAACCAACCACCTACCTTCCACTTTGACTCTCTTGTCTCTAGTAACATCTCTTCCGACATTCGGCCTCTTGTTGTTGTTGTTGACGTTGTTGTTACGAAAAGTTGGAGCAATATTAGGTGCTCCCTTCTTGACGAAGACTGGCTTGGAGTTGTCCTTGCCCCTCATGCCCTCTACTTTGGCCATGGTGTCTTCTACCAGCTGAGCTCTTTGGACCATCTCAGTGTAAGTTTGAATGTTGTGTGGTCCGAGCCTTTCAATGAACATCGGCCTGAGCCCATCCATGAAACGATTTGCCTTAAGTCTTTCAGTTCCCACCAAGTGTGGGGCATACATAGCAAGACGTGCGAACTGAGCCTCATACTCAGACACATACATCCTTTCTGTTTTAGTGCGGAAAACTCTGCTGCCTTCTTCTCCTTGACTCTCTCAAAGAAATACTTTCCCCGGAATATCTCCAGGAATCCGGCCCACTCCAGTTCGCCAACATTAGGCAGGTGGGCCGATGTGGCCTTCCATCATGCTCGGGCATCCTTAGTGAATTGAAAAGTGGCCAGTACCACCTTCTCCCTGTTAGTGCATTGCATGACTTGGAAGATCCTTTCTATCTCCTCTTTCCAGTTCTCTGCTTCGTCCGATTAGGGGATCCAGAGAAACGAGGAGGGTTCAAACTCCTAAAATTGCGGTGCAGATCACTGGCTCCATTTCTAACTATAGCAGCCTAATTTCAAGCCTGAACCATATTTTGCAGGGCCTGAGTCAATCCAGCTATTGTTTCTTGCATAGATTGCCATTGGTTGCAAGCCATTGCGGTTGAGTGAGAGAGTTATGAGGGTTCCTGAGAAAAGGATGGAAACTAATTAATGTCTCTAGATACATTATAAGAGTCAATGGGTAGGAGTGTTTTGTTCATTCTATCATATTCCCAGTCTCTACCCATTCTCACCAGGTACTGTATTTAATTTCCATGACCTAGGTTCCATAGGTATCTCCTATTCCTGACACATATCCTATTTGGATTTCCTAAGCTCTGATACCACTAAACTATCACGTCCCGGGAATTACGCAGTGGATATTAATAATAATTCGTAAATATATCCTGAGTCGATATCCCGAGACGTGAACAATTGGTAATATGCCTCTAGCTAGCACACACTAAATGTATAACAACATACATCATCATAGGGCCTAAATATTGAACTCAACTAACCTTTTATTCAAATCTCAACTCATTGTATTCCAAATGAAACTATTACAGGACTAAGACTCAATAAAAAGGGAAATTACATTTATTCCTCACTTCCTACTACATGAGTCTAACACTCAAAGCAAACTACTATAACTAGACTCATAGTTGGAATGCTCTTCACTCGGATGCATTCCCATCCTCGACTTGCTCTTCCTCTTGAACTTCATAGTCACCTAGATTGGTAAAAGTAGGGGATGAGCAAACTAGCCCAGTAGGATTTATATCTCATTGTGCGAGCAATGATAAAAGTGATTAGCAATTTAGAACTAGGTAAGCACGATGGTTATCATGATATGCATGTATGAATAATGCTCATTAAAACATGATACATAAAATAAGCTAGATATAGTGATCATGATAGAACAAGATTTTAGAACAAGATGACAAGATAGAACTAGCAACAGATCACTTTGTACAAGCACGCAAGATTTCACTTGATGTCAAGAACGCAAGATATCACTATTTGTAATAAATGCAGGATGGCCATATCACGCAAGCAAGCAAGAACGCACGAGCACGATCATGTAACACTAATCAGGCACATAGACACAAATGTACACCAAGAAAAGATCCATCAAGAATGTACACCAGGACACGTGTATGTGGTTATTGTATCTATCATTCAACAAGCAAGCAAGACTTTCAGCGCAGATGCACGCCAGTAATCATTATACCCCATGGTTAACAGTATATTTATCACTCTCCGTCATTGGGGCAAGACTGGAGCCCTTGAACACTCGCCGTGCCCGGTCAGCATCTCATATAAAATTTTAAATGTAGATACCCACAGTCATTAATAATGGCCAGTTTCAAGATGTAAGCATGTGTAATGTCATGTTCATGATGATGATGAGAACAAGTAATAATTAATTTGAACATGATTTCATGATAACAATGGTCAAGAGATAAATTCGGCAGCATAATGGTACGATTTATACTTTAGTTTAATCTTTAGATTAATGGCTTTAGTCTAGATTGTAAATCACAGTCACGAGAACAAGATGAGAGAGGAAGTGCACGCTATCTCCTGGGAACTTTAATGGTACAACCAACTCGTCGGTCGTGTGGGAAACCATAGTTAGAGGAGATTTATGGAGGCCTTGGAGAAAAGGTCACTAGTCTACTGATTCAGAATGACCGGTAGAGAGCTTCCAAATTCCCAAGAAAGGGCTGCCTAGACGTGTAAGTGTGTAGTGATGTACGCGTGTCTCATTCACAAACCATCGGTTTTAAACTCGCGGAAAACACTTAACATGATGGCACGAATTGAACAATGCATTTAACTACACATGGGTTTGCAAGATTTTAAGAATAATAATTATCATTTATAACATGGTAGAATAATGGAAAGATTAAATCACAAGTTGCATGAATGGATCATAACATTTAAAGAGTAATTAGAATAACCTTCATGTAATTAAAATTTTTAAAAGTGTTAACTACTTTTAAGCCATTAAATAACCATCATGTAATGATCAGATCCAAGACATGCAATTTACACATTATATCATATTAATCAGACCTCGGGTATAGCAGTTAGATGTGCAAGAAAATAAGTGGGGTTTCAAGCAAAATCCTAAGGTCGCGACGGACCGTTGTAAGGGTCGCGACGGGGTCAGATCAGATCACGATAGTGCCTTGTAAGGATCGCGACAGGCTTGTCTGATCAGGCAGGCAGTTCGCGATGGGTTCATATGAAGAAGGCGACATGGTTGTCAGACCCAGAGGTCAGGTCGCGACGGCGGTTCTGTCGCGATCAGATCGCGATGGAATTCTTGTCGTGTTCTGCCTGAGAACGCGGCCTATCGAGCCGTCACGTTCTCAGGTCCTTGGCCTACGTCCGACAGAGAAAGGACAGTGCTTTGGATTGCGGACCAGACTTTCTCTGTTTTGACACAGGGTTGTTCTAAAATAAGAACAAATTGTACAGTGCATGAAAAATAACGAAACTAGTTTTAAACCACCTAGACATGCAAGGGTGCTTCCAGTAAATCGGAATTAGAAAACAATGATGGTTTCAGTAGGCTTTAATCAAGTCAAACACAAACGTAAAAGCCAAGTGGAACCCGAAAACATAGTACGCAGCGACCCTCTTACCACATTTATAACTCTCTAACTAATGACATTTAGAAAAAATGTTCAACACAAGACATGACGAGGACAATATTAAAAAACTTTCATGTTGTGGGTTTGCTTTAATTCCATCTCAAATCACATGCAACATATAAAGAATGGGAAAAGCCCTGACAGTGCGTGACTTGGGGAAAATGCTTATAACTCAAAATCTACTAATTGGAATTCGATGAACCAGTGGAAACGAAAGGTAACTTGACGCTCTACACATTGGTATAGTATATGTTAAGGTTTGGCCCAATAAAACTACCTTTTGGGTTGAAGAAGTCCCATTTTTCCAGAAAACCCGTGTTCCGACCACTGTTTGAAGAACGCCTAATACTCCGTGTATACTACATGGAATTTAGGCATTCCACTTGAGTTAGAACGTAGACTTGACCCTCTTTTCACGGGTATAAGCCTTGCAAGTTTTGGTTTAGGTTTGGCCTACCTTTGATCGACTTCAAGTGGACGGTTTGTGCAGGTCACAGCAGACGAACGAGGGAAGAAGATGTCCTTCTTGTAGTCGATCCACAGCTCCCCAGCCACCAAGAGCTTCTCCACACGACCCCAGCAAGTTGTAAACTCATCCCTAGGGTTTGGGTGAACAGTATTTAAGCAACCAAGGTATTTAGGAGTCCTATTGTAACTAGGAAAGAAGGGTTGCAGGATTGGCTTGCGTTTTTCCATAATTTGAAGTTCTCTCCCTCCATTAGAGAGTTTTGGCCATCAAGCAACCTCCATGGGTGGGTAGGCAAGAATTGTGGTTTCCAAGTGCATGATTGCGTCCCAATTAAACTCTAATTACCACTTTCCAATTTCAGCTTATTTTTGGTTACGAATTTCCATACATTTTCTTGCTTCATTTGATTTTTGGGCCATATGTGGTTCATTGGCCCAATTAAGATATTTGGTCATTAACATATAATGTTGGAATTCTTTCTAACACTTTTATTAAATTTTTGGTTGCATCGTATTTCCGTGTTAACGGTTTTCCGACTCGTTTCCTAATTTGGATAATCGGTCAGCATGTGATGTACACTTGGTTAAATCGGATTTTTGGTCACACGAATTTCTTCGTGGAACACTTAGGAATAATGTGTGGGGTTGATTTATAATTTTTATGGATTTTTCTGATGTGTTATAGCACATACGATAATGATTCGTATGTTTTAAATACTTTGATATTATGGAAATTATTTATTTCCATTTATTTGAATTTTTATATAGTTAAAATTTACTGGGTGCTACACATGGTTGCAGCAGGATTCTGCCAACTCACTTGACTTAGCAGTCTGCCGACTCATGGTTGCAGTAGGGTTCTGCCAACTCACTTGACTCAGTAGTCTACCGACTCAGCTGAGCTTGCCGACTCAGCTGTCTGCCGACTCACCAACATAGCTACAACTATCATGTTTCAAATGAAATCAAGAGAACATAATTGGCATTAATGGACAAATATCAAATGAATAGATAAATAAAAGCCTCCAACCTTTGTACAAAAGATGATAATAATCACAATGAGTCAAATGCTTTTCAATAGACATTTCTCCTGTTGCTATTCCAGCTTCACTTCAGCATGTACTTCACACCTTTATTGGATGTTTCCATTTTAAGGCCATGAGACTTTCTAATCTGGCGATTAATCAAGGGTTTTCTCTTTTAAAGAGATGTAATTAACATCGTTGCGTTTACGCAACGACGGGATCTTGGTCCCGACCCGATCTCTACTTTCGTTTGACGAAGTCAAACGATGCGCAAATAGACCTAAACTCCTTCGACTCTCGGGGGCAGAACATGTTGTCACTTCAGTGACTGGCACGCCTATGCTATGCGATTGCCGATTCAACTCTCGTTACCATCGCTCGAGTAGCATTCGATGGGACTTGAATTTACAATATGCATCCATGAGAAACATGATAAATAGAAAATTTTAAAATAAATAAAAATCCATTTCCACAACAACAAGCAAATAGGTAGTCTGTGCAAAACACATGCACATATTACACAATTTGCAACTCAAAACAATTAAGCTAAAATGAGAATTTTGGATGAATTCTCCTCTTATTGAAGGCTTCCCTTCTTCTACTCTTCGAGCTCTCCTGCTCTTCTTTCTTCAGACTTGCTTTGTTCAATCTTCTTCTTCTTCTATTGCTCTGCTACTTTTTTGCTCTTATTCTTCTAGTGGCGACTGCCCTTCTTTTTCCGCTCTATTGCTGCTCTGATCTCCTTCTCTTCTTCTTCTTCCTTACTTCCTGGCGACGTTGTGTGCACTACTTCTTGCTCTTTCGGCTTCCTATTTAGCAGATAGGATAAGGACATATTTATAGCTCATATACCCAACCTCGTACCTAGGGTTTTGTGTACCCCAAGCACCTTAAATGAGACACGTGCCAGTCACATGACCCAGTCGCTTTCCAAATGTTATGAAGATGAGGGACAATCGATTCTTGGAAAAGTGCTTGACCAATGGATGTGATTTAGTCACCAATCGATATGCAGGTCAGCAATCAATAGGATGGTCACCAATCGATATGGGCTTCTTCAATATGAGCCATCTGTTGACACTTCCAATTCTATTTTTTGACCACTTTTGTCATATTTGCTTCTAGAAACTTGGTATTTGCATAACATACCATTTTTTGACAGCTGACTTCTTTAGGTGTCGACAGATTTGATCAATGTTCACTTTCTAGAGAGTTGCTGTTTCTCTGTGAAGACCATCTGTCAACACTTCCAATTCTGGGTGTCGACACCTTCTGTCAAGATTTCCATTTTCAGAGACCTAAACAATGCTTAACCTTGGAGACTGTCTTTGGCGTGTCAACCTACAAAGGGATAATGAGGGATTCAAGATGTCTTACACATTAATATGCAATGTATATGAGATGGTGTGATTTGAACTTCGACTGACAATGACCAAAACATGACATCCGAAGTCACAACACTTCGACTGACAATGGCAAAATCGTGACATCCGAAGTCACAACATTTTGACTGACAATGACCAAATTGTGACATCCGAGTCACAACACTTCGACTGACAATTATCAAAATGTGAACGGTCAAAGTCACAGCTTCAGATGATGATGACTAAAACGTGAACGGTCAAAGTCACAACTTCGGATGTCGAAGAACAAAACTGGGCATCTGAAGTTATGTGCCGACACCTACAAGAACATGTGTCGAAACATACATCTAGTAACAAGATAAATTTTTTTCATTTATGCAAGTTATGAATATGGCCAGTCAGTCCATGATTTGCAATCATTATTTAAAAGATATTCACATCAAACCAATTATGTCATCATCAAAATAATGATTATCTATTAATCAAAACATATTATGCATGTCATCATCAAAACACACAACACAACATTCTCCCCATTTTTGATGATGGCAATTTGTTAGATTAAGTGACATGTCATGATTAGCAAAGATAATGTCATCATCAAAACAAATCAAAACAATGATTATGGTTATCCACACAACCATAACTCAACATTCTCCCCCTTTTTGATAATGACAAAATATTCTCAAAGAATCAACCCAAAAACTCTCCCCCTTTTTGATAACGTGAAAAAGAATGGAGTATGAAGTGTGATGATCAAGTTCAGAAAGAGATTAGTGTTTCATGTCAAGCAACCACACAAGCAAATCATGACAAAATAGTCAAATATCCAATTGCATTCAAGTTTGAGAAATTGCATACAGTGATACAAAAAAAACTCAAAGATTTCTCCTCAAACTAACAAGTCTCTTAACTCTCTCGCTAAGTGTAACAACTCTCCCCCTTTGACATCATCAAAGAGGTCCACCACCAATAGAATGAGGACCAGAAAGAGGAGTAGGGTGACTGATATTTTGAGCATCAGTTTGAGAAGTGAGAGTGGAGTCATCTCCTAGAAAAACATGATTGAAAAAACATGAAGTGAACCAGCGTTCGTCGACAGAGGTACTGTAGCATGTCGACAGTTGTTGGAAAAATCTGAATTGATCTAGCATTTGAGAATGGAAACCTTGATCTTGTGAACATTGTGACATGATTAAAAAAGAGAGGAATTGAAGAAGAGGATTTTGAGGAATGATCAGAAACCATGAGACATTTAGATATTAAAAATAAGAGAGAGAATTATGTTTCTTAAGATTGTCCCACAGAGTTTAATAACAAAGACACACTCAATCAAACAAATGTCAAATTTCAATAACTTGAATGTATTTAAAAGGATGAAGCAAATGTGATCTAAAGTGACCTATATGAGTTGACAAGAGTGTTTATCACATGAGTTTAGTAGCTTAACATTTCGCACAATGTACAATAATAGCTCTAAACCCAGTGTTCATGAACTTCATCTAGGTCAATTTTTTAGTTTGCCCTGATTATACTATGATTTTTTTTCATTTTGTCTAAGAGAACACAATAATAAATTAGTCAAAACTCACTTTTCAGCGCAAGAGATTACATTTACCTAATGCAAAACCTACTAATTACTCAGTGGTTTAACCTTTACTATCTTATACATAGTTGAGAAGTTTGTTTTCCACCTTTTGACGGAAGCCAAAACACTTGTTTATGTGAAATGGACCAGGTTACTCAGTGGTAAAATGAATTTCATTGCTCTGTGTGTATTTCTCTCTATTTTTCTTTAGCAATATATATATATATATATAATTTTCAAGAACAATTGTTCATTAACTAGAGTAGACATGAGCATGAGTATAGAAAAATTATTCTTAATATATGTGAAAGATAAAGCTTTAAACATACACATGTTAAATACTAAAGCTACTCATGTGCCTACAAGTGTTTTGTAACTCAATTTAAATCCATTTAGTATTAAAGATTGACATATAATTGTTCTTAGATTGCATCGTTGGAATTAAACTAAGTGCACAATTATTTTAGTCTTTATGTTTGAAATCTCTCATAAAGAAACATCATAAAGACTCATTTATCCTGATACAATAATTGAATGAAAGGAATGAAATGTCAAAGAGATTGAATCAGGAAATGAATGATCAAAGATCAGAAGATGATGTGTCAACACAGGATCCTAAGTGTGTCGACACATGAGCATGAAATCTCATGTCGAATGCAGCTAAGAGGGACTGGTGTCGACCTACTTTTGATCAAACTCAATTTTTCTGCATTATTCAAGCTATCTCAGCCACTATTTTCAACAATTCCGACCCAAAAACCATTGAACCTTCCCATTAGGGTTGACCTTTTTTATATTTTTCTACAATGACTATTTACCCTTTTCAAAGCTCACTACCCCTTAACATATGCATGATATGAAAGATATGCAATCAATTCAAGCATAATTATGCAAACAATTAGATTTATGCATAACATGACTTTTGGTACTTAGCGGAGTATTTTACTCAAGTATGATGATAGTTTCTAGACAAGCATAGCTTGTCTTTCCACATTTCACCATTTGATATACCAAAAAGTCAATGGGAAGAGGAATATTGCATAATGAATCATAGGCGAAGTGGGATGCATAAGATGATATCAATTGTTATAAGAATTTAAATTGATTTGAGCATAATAGTCAGGCAAGACAGAAATAACAAGAGATTTTACCTGAGCAGTCTTTACTTTGTTTTTCAAGGATTTTATCTGTGATTTTCAATTTTTCTTGTCTTACATAACCAATGTCTTGATTCCAATTGGAGAAGTATGGCTACAAGGCTATTGACTGCATACATTTCAGGTGAGTTTTGGGACCCACACCTGTTTGGGTCCTGCAGAGTACATAATATCAGTTTGCAGCAATGATTTCTAAATCTAAGATGATTTTATTTTGGTATAAGTGCATTTTTATTATTGATGGAACTATGAGAAGCATTAGTTCCAGATTTGCACTTGGTCTTGTTTAATGCTTCTAAATTTTCATGAGGATTTCTATTTGTTTATTTTTAATATGAAAAGCAGAAGAATTCTTTTGTGCAGTAGTTCTGTTCATATGCACATTGAATTTTGTAGTTTTTTCAGTATGAGCATGATGTTTATTCCTATGTGTATGAACATATGCATGAGAATGGAACTTTGGAGCATGTACAAAATTATCATTTCTATGCCAACAGTCTCTAGAGATGTGACCATGTTTGTGACATGTAAAGTATTTGATTGATTTGACATATTTATGAAAATTCTCATTTCTATTCCAACAATATTTGGCAAGATGACCAGGTTTATTGCAATTAATGTAAATAGGAGAATTATTTTCATGATACTTACCTTTTCTTGGATGCATATGCTGAAAGCCTCTTTTCCTTTGTGAAGTAGCAGAAGATGGAGGAGGTTGTACCTGGTGATGGCTCCTTGTATGATGTGGAAATGGAACTTGCCTTGAAGCTCTTCTGGTTTGTGAAGAAGGTGAAGAAACCCTATACATTGTTTTTTGTTTTTCTATTTTCATTATGTAGTTTTTAACAGAAATATGGTTCTTTCTCCTAAAAGTATTTTTATGTTTTTTCTCATTTTGTTTTTGAACATTTTTTGAACAAGAACTCCCATTGGTTTTTCATTAGAGATGACAGAGTTCTTATTCGCAGCAGCTTTAACAAATATTATTTTGGTCTTATTTTTATTTTCATTATTTTCACAGAATCAAGATTTTTGTTTGTTGCAGTCTTGAGTTCATATTGAAGCTTTTGTTTTTCAACTTTTAATGTAACAACTTCTTTTTCTGAAATTTGAAGTTTGTTTAGCATGACATCCAAACTATTTTTCATCTTATTCTTTTCATTATCAAATTGATCAATTTGTTTTTCTAAATCAACAATTTTAACTTTAAGTTGTTGCAGTCGTTGTTCAATGATCTGTCATTGAACATGCATTCCATCTTCTTTTTAAGATGATGATTTTCTTCAACAAATTGTTTGCATTTCTCATTTATTTGATGATCATGAGTCATATTTGAAATCTATTTATTTAATTTAACATTATCAAATTTTATCAATGAGATCAATCAATTTTTCATTTTCATTTTCCATATTAATGACTTTAGATTTCAATAGCTCATGGTTATCTTTTAATCCATTCACTTTGTTTTCACAAATTTTGATTTCATCTTTTAGACTGTCTTTTTCAGAATTTAGATTCTTAATTTTTCAAATTCTCATTTTCTATTTTCAATTCTTCATTATCTTCCTAGAAAGTTTTACAATTATCTAAAGTAATTAAAATTTTGTTTTTAATTATTTATTTTTAGATTTCATCCTTGTGTTTTTCTTGCATAAGTGATCACAAAATTTATTCAACTGTTCATAAGTCATTTCGTCATCATTAGAATCAACATATGAACCAATTGAGTTTTCATACCTTACTAAGTCTGTGGAGCTCTTCTGTGCCATTAAGCATTTCTCAATTCCCTCTGCTCCTTTTCTTTGTGGATCTACTGAAGATGTCTGAAATTTAGAACAAGATAGTGAGTTCATAGATTTCTTTGAAATCATAACAGGAAGGTCATGCAAGTTAAAGTAATTGGCAATTTCAGCAGATCTGCTTATAATAGACAACTCTCTAAAACCAATAAATCAGATTAATAAAAAATTAGATATGATTTCAGATCATCTGCTCTCATACCAATTGTTGGATTGAATAAAGACATAACACAGATCTAGAAGGGGGGGGGGGTTGAATAGATTTGTCACAAATTGTAGTGGAAACCTAATCAATTAAAAATTACTTTGAATTAAAAGGTCTAATCAATCAAAACCCCACAAATCTAATGCACTTAAGTGATTAAAATATGTGAGACACTTTGTTAGACAATGTGTGATCAAATTGATAGATAGTGTGTATCTAAAATCCCTATGCATGCATCTAGTGCAACACAAGATCAAACCACAAGCACAAGGGATTTTAAGTGGTTTGAAAATCACCTCCAATGACTCCTATGTCCACCCCTCATACAGGGAGGCACACACTACTTAAAACCTGAGTACAACACACACACTAGAACACGATGGCTCCAACACACCTTTGAGAACAACGACTCAAAGCACCTGAGCACGACGGCTCAAAACACCTAAGCACGACGTCTTAGAGACACCTAAGCACGACGTCTTAGAGACACCTAAGCACGATGGCTCAAAACAACCACTAGATCAAGTACAAATAGAACCATATCCTCTAGCACCGATCTGATCCATACAACTTACAGATGTGAACATGTAGCCTGTACAAAACATGTGCATATATCACAATTCACAACAAAGCAAATAGGTAGTATGTGCAGAACACATGCATAGATTACACAATTTACAGCTCAAAACATTAAGCTCAAATGAAAATTCTGGATGAATTCTCCTCTTGTCGAAGACTTCTCTTCTTCTGCTCTTCGAGCTCTCTTGCCCTTCCCTCTTCAGATTTGCTTTGCTCAATCTTCTTCTTCTCCTACTGCTCTGCCACTTTTCTACTCTTGTTCTCTTGGCGGTGGCTGCTCTTCTTTTCCCACTCTGCTACTACTTTGATCTCCTTCTTCTTCCTTACTTCATGGAGGAAGCACACACACTCCTTCTTGCTCTTTCGACTTCCTATTTAGCAGATGGGACAAGGACATATTTATAGCTCACATACCCAACCTCGTACCTAGGATTTCTTGTACCCCAAGCACCTTAAATGAGACACGTGCTAGTCACATGACCCAGTCGCTTTCCAAATGATTTGAAGATGAGGGACAATCGATTCTTGAACAAGTTCTTGACCAATCGATGTGATTTAATCACCAATCGATATGATTTTGTCAACAATAGATATGTAGATCACCAATCGATATGAGCTTCTTCAATACGAGCCGTCCCATCTGTTGACACTTCTAATTCTATCTGTCGAGCACTTTTGTCATATTTGGTTCCAAAGACTTGATATTTTTCAAATAGACCATATGTCGATAGCTGACTCCTTTAGGTGTTGACATATTTGATCAGTGTTCATGTGACGCCCCGACGCGGAATATCAGAGCGATATTACAGTTATTAAATAGTACAGAGTGAGAAATAAATGACAAACCATTGCACAATTGGAATAATATCACATAAAATCCAACCTCATTAATAATTCATCAAATAACTATTACATCCATTGATCAGAGCTAAATCTAGGGCCCAGAGTACTTTATTCAAATCCAACTATTACATAATGGCTAACTACCGATTGACTCATAACTATACCAACTAACTACTAAGTAGTGATTTCTGGAATAGGTCACTCCTGAGCGTCTTCCTCAGTCCCTTCCTCATGAGTGTGGTCATCTCCATCAGACTCACCTGGACACATGAAATAAATACGCAGTGTAACGACCCGACCTCCCAGACCCCCGCCAGGGACACCGAAGGTCGCGCCGCCACCCACGGATCCGAAGACCCGAATGTAACGGTTATACCAATCCACCTCGATATAGAGAACGTCGCTACAGTGGGACATTTACCCAACACATTCAATAGGCTGAGACGTACACAAATATGAACACATAACAGCGGAATAAAAACTGAATGTAAATTTATTATTCCATCATTCACATTTATTCACAGTCTATATAGTACAAGAAAGAACTAAAGTTCTCATAACTAAAATTTAAATCAAATATATTGTCCACAACTGAATTATATGTCGACCTTTATTACATACTTATGAATAAAAAGTACAAAAGTGTAAATCTCCACGAAGGTCTCCTACTCAAGCTTCGAGTCACTCCTGACTATCTCCTCGGAAGAAGTAGAGATATCTGCACCTGTACACTGAAGCAAAAGTGAGTCTAAAAGACTCAGCAATTAATTCCATTCACATTAAGCTTACATACATCGCATGGATATTTTTACCCTTTTAAACAAAATAGCTAATATGAATAACATGAATTGAACAACTCTTTAAGAAAACCTAAACATGGTATTTCTACAACTTATAATACATGTTTCATAGTTTATGTTTATTTCACAATAAAGTAAACCTATCACATGTTTTCTACATATTCTTTAACATGCTGACTCAAGATACAATTCCTTACATTCATGTCATTATACAATAGCAAATAAAGTACAAAGTTTATACACAACGGAAGAGATATTCCTAGCATGGATTCTATGAATATTTTCACATGCATATCACATTATAGACATAAGAGCTTGCTGTTTTAACATGGATAAAACACATTTATGTAAAGATTCACACTTTCACATGTTATCACATTAGTTTACAATTTCACATGATCATTTACACATTTTACACATTCACTTTTCGCACATGTACAAAAATCCATTATTCTAATTACATGCCGTGACACATAGTCCAAACCACCTCTAGAAGGACACACACTTATCTCATTCACACACATACCTATCACCTAGGTAATATAGTGATAGATCTTAGTTACTGCGCAGAACCGGGAGAAGCACTCTCCACCCTAACCAGTGGTACTTGTCCACCTCCAGGATTTTATCCCAATGCCCATAGGATCTCATACTCATATGAACCTTCCCGTAGGGACTTTACTACGGTACAGTTCCTCAGCCCTCTAAGGTAGCAGTGTCACCCATGGCACATTTACATAGTTTCCATTTTTAAACACACACTATTCGCACACCATTTAACATACTAATTTCATTTTCACATACATGTATATGGTTCAGATTTCCTAACATGGTACTACTGGTTACAATGTTAAATAGTTACAATTTATTCTAATCATGTTGCTATTATCAAATTTATGACTAATTACACTAAACATGCTTTAATTGGTCATTTCAACATGTAATAAACAAATCAGTACCTACTGTTGTCCAATTCACATGAAAGTTTTTCCACGGACTGATTATAGGTTGAACATCATTCATACTCACTTTTTTTCGGAGCTACACACTAATTAAAAAAAATTAGAATAGTTATTTTACAAAATTGGTTAACAATCAACCTTGCATGGTTCACAGTGGTACAGGCACATTATCCATCCTACAACATGCATCTGACAGTTATGATTTGACATAAAATTTCTAGGAATTTAACTAGTTCCATACAATTTATTTGTGAATTTAAACTGATATTGCATGCTCACCGTTTTACAGTTCAGAAAATATAACTATTTACACAAACATCAGAAATTTGCCCAATTTCCATAGCATGACCTGATACTGGTGCACATATTACAGAAATTTCACAATATCTAAATTCAACACGGATCCATATCAACAATATTTTTACAAGATTTAAACATGTCTGACAGATAATTCAAGAATTTTAATAAATAACACTTTCAACGAAAAATTCATAAAAATTGCTCAACATGATCCACTAGAGGTATTACATAACATATAATTTCTACAGTATATCCTCATGCGCAGAAATCTGGAAAATAATTTATAAAAGGTAGATAGACAAACTGTCCCTGCTTGAAGAACTCAACGGCAAGGGGGTGGCCGCTTACCTGGTTAAAGACAACATAGGTGGCCGCTAACTTCAGATCTTAATGGCAGCAAACCTTGCCGTTAAGTTCCTGTCTGTGTAGAACACAGACTGAACATCAAAATCTGATAGAAAGGGGGGTTTCTAGGACTCGATTAAAATCCAAAAAATTGCCTAAGACCTACTAGACGCATGTAGGGATAACGTGTATGGGTTACTTGCCTTCAGAAATATCTATAAATGAAGGATTAAGTCGGAGAAGCTCTCCTCGGCCTGAGCCAAAGAGCCTCCAAAGTACTCCAAATCTAGGATCTGTGTTGATGCAGACTGCTACCCGGTGTCGGAGAAGCCTTCCCAAACGCTTAGACTCCCCTCCAGCCTTCCCAAATGTCACCAATCGCCGGATCAAAGGGTCCAAAGTTCAGGTTTCGCACAGAAGAGAACTAGGGTTTTTGACAAATGCCAAAAGGGATCTTTTGGCCGGAGATTGGGTATTCTATAGGGTTAGGGGTCCGAGATGCGCTTAGGTAGGGTTTCCTGACCGTTGGGGGTCGGTTACCAAAACAAGGGGCGACATTTCCGATCTGAAGACGCAACAGATCTGGGATCTTAACATCAACATCACTGGTCGCCGTCTGGGGTTAGCGTCCATCGATGTGGTCGCTGACTTTGGGTTGGCATCCACAAATGTTGACGCCAATGGGTCGTTTGGCCAGAACTTAAAAACTACAGAAAATTATATTTACACAATACAACTATATGACATTTACCATACATACTTTAAAATACTATTTATATAATGTAAATAAATAACATATACAACAAAATATACATATATGTACAACAATACTCAAATAGTTTACACATATATATAGCTACACACACAACCATCAATTTCTCACCCAATCAAACACCTATAAGAGGGTAAAATTCAAGGGCCTTACACGGAAGGGTTAGAATTTAGTCCAGTGAGATAAGCAATGAATTCAAATAACTATAACAAGAATGTTCGTACATTAATAAAGAAATTATGTACAACATGTCCCAAATAAAAGTACAGGTACAGAAAGAAAAGTGCAGTCCTTAAGGGGCATAACCGAGGACTTGCGAAAAGGCACTCTCAACTCACGGTACAAAGAGCTCTCACGCTCACAACTCACACTACTGGCAATGCACGACGCAACAAACCTCCACCATGACCGTCCGACAACAAACTCTTGCGACAACGAGTCCCTACCTGGAGAGAGTAGGGAAGTGAGCCTCGCGAACAAGGCTCAGTAGGGATTACCAGTCTCTTACAAGCCAGAGCAGTAGGAACTCCAACAAAGCGGAAGCAAAACTACTCTACAGAGCAGTAAAGCGGGAAACGTCTACCATAGAGTACTACAAAGTAGCGGAAATAGAGAAAGGCCTCAACCACAACCCGGGTCAGGCCAACGACGACTCCCACAGAACCAACAAAGTCAAACACATGCGGAAGCAACTAGAGCAACACCACGACCCGCAACCAGGGTCGGGCCAGAGCAACACAATGCCGAAGCAAACCCTCGGCACACATCTACCGAGACAAAGAAGCTCACGGAACACCAGAGCAACCACGAGAGACTAGAGTCTCACGACACAAGCACCAACATCTCGGACCTCCACAAGGTCGGGAAGGAACAACCATGTGTCACCACGAGAGGCACCGAACAACCATGTGAGAAGCAACGTCTCACCACAAGCACGGCCACCTAAGACCTCCACAAGGTCAAAAATTGATAGCCCACGAATGCGTCGTTACAAACATGACTAACAATCTCAAAATTATCGGCCTACACTAATTATTTTGACAATAGTTAAGTGGTGAGAGTCGAGTCGAATCCACGGGGAAAAAGATTTTAGAGTTGAAAACCTTGAGTTTTTAGTTAGGAAAATAGCGTGGTGATATTAAAACTAAGTTGCATTAAATAAATCTAAGCTAAACTAAATAAATAAAGAGAGAGATTAAGAGAGAGAGAGAGAAAGACTATACGAATGGAAGAGAGTAAGAAAATACCTAGTGACGATTAACTAAACAAGATATTCTAAATCTCTTAACACAAGCATATCCACACTAAAATAAATCTAAAGAGACAAGAAGGTGAAGAGAGAAGGTAGAAAGAGGAGAATAGAAGAGAGAGAGACGGAGGGTACAAATAGTGAACAAAATAACTAACAAACTTTATTTGAATAAAAGAATTAATGTGCATCTAACATACAACTTTAATTAAAGAGAGAATAAGGAAAAACAAGAGAAACGAGAG